>JAHLSL010000044.1:13463937-13502080 GCA_025920805.1 Petroica traversi | reverse complement strand
GCCGGGGTCGCGGAGTGCCGGCAGATTGCGGCGGGGGGCCCCCGGCTGGAAAAGGGCCGGGAGGGCAGCAGCCACCGGAGGACAAGCACACGGTGCCTTCTGGAAGATGCTCCTTTGCAGTAGCCACAAAAAACTAGGGATAAAGGCGACAGAGATCCCGGTTTCCAAGCAGTGGGAGAAGGGAAGACACCAATATTTTCCTTTGCGCTGACCTCGCGAAAGATGTCCGACCTCACCGCCAAGGAAAAGCCAGAACGCCCCAAAATGTTTGAGCATGTGCGGGCTTTTACATTAACGATTCACACTTGGCTCTATACATATTTAAATTGGGACATCATTAAGCTTGCGCCTATTCAGACATGTGCCCCTAGCAGGGATGCTGGCTCCTCACACTTTCTTTGACTGGGGTGTTGAAGATAGTGGAGACAGAGGAAGGAGAGTGTGCATGTGTGGTTCCCAAGAAAGTGGATTTCACATCCCTGCACAGATAAAATCCACCGTTCTTCCCAAGTGCTATAGGTAGATCTGATTTCAGAGAGAGAATGTCCTAAGCAATGATTTTCAGAGTGTTTCCTTTTCTGCCAGCAAAACCCAAAAAGAATAGCAAGCTCTAAGCCAGAGAGCAAGTCACCTTCTGGGAGCTGTATCCCACAAACAGGCTGGATTCAACCCTATCATGGAACTGGCACAGTCCCTGCAGACCTGTTCAGAATCTCTTATTTTAATGAAATACAGCCCTATCCTTCCTGATGCCTTCACATTCTCATTTTCAGGGCAACAGGATCCTTGCTGTTCAACAGAGGCAGCTAGTTGTGAAGTTTGATGTGTATTTACACAGGGAAAGCGTGACAAACCTCTGGTGCTGCTTATTTTCCTACTCAGTCTCTACTCTTCTTTGCCCAACTTGTAGCTATGCCTTTTCTGATTCATCTGGGTTTTCTAACCTCTCCTTCCTTTTACAACTCTTGACCTTAATCTTCCACCCAATTTTCTTTCCACAGCTGTTATTCTCTGTCTCCCTGTCTCTCTACCTGCCTCCTTCCCATCTTCTCCTTATTGAACAACATTTAGTGCCTCTAACCCTCTGGAAGCCCATTTAGGCAAGGAGCTATGGGATGATGTACTCCTCACTTAGGTTTCCCCATTTGCAGGGTTCCCACTTGCCTCTGAGAACAGATTTGGTGAATGTCAGGCTTTGCTGGAGCTTTACTGCTGCTTTAGGGAATCCCTGTGAGTTCAAACTGGGTTTTGGAGGGGGCAGAGAAGAAGCAGCCCTGAGGGGCAGTGAAAAACTGGTTCAATATAACATGCTTGAGCAGTTCCTTCACGGGATTGTTCTTGAAAAACAGTGCTCAGATACCTGACAACTCTATTTTGATGACTGCACTCCCATGAGTAGGACTTTGGTGATGGAAACGTCTCACCAGAGGTTTGGGTGGAGCAGCTGTGGGCTGGGGAAGCTGCTGCTGATGGAAATGCTGGGGTCAGCAAGCTCTGAAGCTCAGGCAGACACTGGCTACAGCCGAGGCAGTTTCTGCCAAGAAATTGGCACTATTCTGGAGAAGAAGCAGTGCAGACCCTGAGCTGAGAGGAGGAAGTAAAAAGCAGATGAGATCTTTGTGGGTTTGCAGTAACCGATGTCTGACAGGAAGAGCAAATTCATGCCAGCATAAAGGAAAGCAAAAAAAGGAGGAGAGCGGTAGTCAAAAATCCATATTGTTCACTCAGTAACTAAAGAGTTGTCTGCCTCCAGAAGAAAAACAGTGTATTAGCTGCAAGAAGAAAAACAAAACTCTTCCTGTAGCTCACTGTGAAACTGAAGTTTTGCTTCTTTATTAATGACTTTTAGGACTGTAAACATCACCTTCTCCTCCCTGCAAATCTCTCTGCTGTTTATGTAATTTTACAAGTTCCATGGTTATTGATTCAAATGTTAATAGTTTGTACTCAGCAATATACCATACAAATGGATTCATCACAAATCAACTTTCTGTAATAAGAACCTTCACTGCAGCTGGAAGTGAGGAGGTGACAGTGCTGCAGAGAGTTGAGATACAGAGGGGGTTGGCAGGAGGGAAAGTCTTAGCACTGGTTGCAGAAAGTGGATCAAACACAAAGCTCCAAGTAGTGTCATCCACTTCTGGAAGTGACTTCTTGGACAAATATAATTTCTTCTTCATTTTAATCTTCCTCTTGCTCAGTCCCATTCTTCTCCACAGGCAGAGATCACAACATTTCCACAGCCACCTGCTCCTCAGTGTGTTTGTCCCATGGTGTGTTCCAAAATGTCCTCTTTCCACAAATTGTTTCGCTCCAAATTCTTGATTCCAGTAACCCCTTCCCTTCCCTTCCCTTCCCTTCCCTTCCCTTCCCTTCCCTTCCCTTCCCTTCCCTTCCCTTCTGTAACTTCCGGAGCAATTTCTGAATTTTCCAGTTTGCACTCTGTCTTCAGCCTTGCACTTTGTTTTCCCCTCTCCTTGCCCACATTCCAGTGTGGTTTAGCAAAGCAACAGGAAATTCCTTCCTTACACCTCCTTTCTCTCCTCACTTCTGCTGCATTCATTATTCCTGCTGCTGAAGCTCACAAATGCCATTTAGCTTTTGCCACACACCGAAATGATTGGCAAATCCTTCCTATCTCTCTCTTACACATGACAATTTTCTTCTTCCATCTCTGCCAAGGAGGAACTGCACTTTGGTTATAAAGGTGATTTAGACAACACTTTCCCTTGTTTGAGGGGAAGACCACCTCCTCAACAAAGGAAGAGAATCAAAGCTGAGCCTTTCCTGATTAATCCTGATCTAAAGCACCTGGTGAAATTTTGGAAATTCTTGGTACCTCCTCAGAGTTCTACTCACATTCCTTGTGATTAGTAGAAGATTATGGGAAGTTTTTGCATGGATATCACCATCAAGAAAGTAAGCTGGCAGCACGTTTCAATGAGCCATTATAGCGCTGATATTTAAGAAGCTAACTCATAAAATTATCACTATAGCCATGGAGGCTCATCTTTCTTACTCCAAACAAGTTAGAAATCATAGAATCAGAGAATCATAGAATATCCTGAGTTGGAAGGGACCCACAAGGATCAGCAAATTCAACTTTAAGGCTGGAGAGTGTGACAAAAAGACCTTGGCAGTGTTTGGAGCTGTCAGAGTTTTTGGGGCTGCTTCTTCCCTGGGGCTGTTATTAATTAGGGACTCAACACTGGTCCGTGCTGCTTTTCAGCAGCAAGCGGGTCAAACAGCTGCTCAGATACATTTAGTTGCCTGTGACGTGCCTTCAGTAAAAGGCAGTGAGACAGCAGAGCATGGTCACAGTGGAACTAATGAGCTAAAAGTAGAAAGCAGGAGGGGACAACAGCAGGTGGCTTTAGCAGGCGGGAAAAGGAAGGTTTATATTTCCACATGCCGCAGAGGATGATTTTAGCCATCAGGGTAGGTATTCAAGTGGAAATCCTCTCTGCCACTGACCAGGCTCAGCAAGAGATGGGCAGAGATGCTGCTCTTGGACCCTGGTTACCTCCCCATATCCATTTCACCAGTCCCGATGGGGTAGGTGGGTGCTGAAGCCCAGAACTGGATACATTGACAGCTGCTCTTGGTTCACCCAGAGGCGACACCAACCCCCTTCCCTGGATTTGCTGTGCTTCCCCATGCAGTGTGCTGCAACAGAAGCAGCAGCTGGGATTCACTTTTTCCTCGAGAATTTGTAGATGGAGTGAGTTTCATCTTTAGGACACAGACTTTGCCAGAGACAACCATCATTTATCATCGGCAGCCTCAGGACGACACGCTGGGCTGGCTCACCAGCTCAGGGAGGTGAGGGACACAGCTCCTCCCTTGGCACCGTGAGGCTGGACAAGCTGGGAGAGCAGGGGACAGAAGGCAGATGCTCCTCCTTGGTGAGACAGGGATCACTGTGACACACACCACAGGTGCTGGAGGGTTGTGAGTGTAGGTCTGTCCCAGGCAAAGGAAGCCCAGCACGGCAGGAGCCATGAGCTTTCTGCTGTGCATCCAGGGATGTTTTCCTTGTGCTCTCTCCTCTGTGTACTTTACAGGACAAGTGGGGTGGGAAATCAGGTGTTGCAGAAAATTCATCCAGAACAAACCCCAAAAGTGGTTTTTATATTGTCCCTGGGATAAGCATAGCCTTTCTGTCCATCAAACACCTTAATAAATTTGTGCTCATAAGACATCCCAGTTCCACCTCTGGAACCACTGTTCCTGTATGATTGCAAGGACTAAAGGCTGAGTCTTGTACTCAAATCACCTTCAAGCAGCGTTTCCAAACTTGTGAAGGTAGCAAGGGCACCTCCACAGCACTCAACAGCTAGAGCACTCCTGAGACACTTCTCTACTTCTTCAGCCTTCTGCCAGAAAATTAACATTGGGAATGGTTCTATTAATGTAAAAATATATGCTTATTAAAAAAAAGTCATCTTAAATGCTTTGAGTGTCAGAGGTTTTGCTTAACATCACATACCCAGTGGCTGAACTGAGTGCAGAAGCTGAGAGGCAAAACTGTCTCCACTCAGGAGACAGTGCAGAGGTGGGAAGCCCTCAGACCTGCTCTGCTTATTCTCTGCTAACCCAGCCCAGCTCATCCTCCTGGCAGCACAGATCTGCATGGAGAGACAGTGTCACTGTCTCAAAGGGGTATTTGGTAATTTGGGCTGCTACTTTAGAGGTTAACACCTGTGACACCTTGGAACCTTGTTGTTTAAAAATGGCATTCAGTGTTTCTTTCAGGGCAAAGGAGGGAAAAGCAGTGAGACTCTACAAGTGATTAGTCCAGGCAGTGTGGACTTGGAACCAAGCACTGCCATTTAGAAGTTTACTACACTTTACATAAATAAAAACTGTCTGTTGAGGATGGTTAAACCTCACTAGTTTTGTTTAAAAATAACATAAATAAACATTACATATTGTTTTGCCACATTTCCTAGTCTATTTCTCTAGCAAGTCAGGAGGAAGCTGCAGTTTTCTCCAGGAAACAAGTTGTGGAATGGATACATTCCTGCTCCCATCCTCCTCTTCCCATCTTTCTTTTCCTTCTGCTTCCTTGTTGTATCACCTGTGTTTCAGCAGACTAACAGTTGTCACAGGAATTTAAGAATCTCACCTATTCTAAGACAAGGGGAATTTCCATTAACATTTCCTTAAAAAACAGCTATTACCAGAAGTTCTGGTCAAGAAGAAAAGATGACAATGTGTTTTAAAAGATCAGAGATGCTGGATCCAGGCTGGAGCAGACTTTGGTCCTATTCAGACATGCAAAATCTGGGATCTTGCCCCCAGTGACACATGGAGTTGCTCCCCCGGTGACTTTTGCCTGGAAGGAGTAGTCCCAATTCCTATGGACTGTTAGTGGGTTTTTGACCACGTGAAAGGGGAAAGGAGCTTCTGTTTTTCTCTTCATGCCAAAGTGGAGCAGTAAGAAAAATGTTTGAGTGACTTTTATCAATAAGGGCAGGACATGAGAGTTCATGTATCTCTGTCAATAACTTACCCCTCATGTCCAGCCTTACTGCAGGAGTCTTCTCCGTGGCATTGTCCGTAGGTCTGTCTCCTTCTGATCTCTGTGGTGCATATCTCATTTAAAAAATTAAGCAAACATTAAACTTTCTCTGGCAGTGACTTTTTTCCCCTGCTAATCTCCAAAGCTGATGTTAAAGCCCTCCATCTCCTCAAAGGTACATTTCTGTGTGGGATCCCCAGTGTTCTGAGGCAGGTTAGTACAAAAACATCAGCTCTTCTGCTCATTCCTCCACAAAGCTTGGGCTCAGGATCCCTTGCAGAGGGATGGGTCCATGGTTAGAAAACAAAGGTTTTTCTGTTAGTTAAGGTTTGATCTGCTCATTTTGCTGCAAACTTTAGCAAGGTTTTTGTTTGTCTGGTTCCTCCATGCTTCCCCCACAGCCACATTATCTACTTAATTCCCATTATATTTGCTTACTTACTCCTCTTATGCATTAGAGATTTTGCCCACTTTCTCCTTTCCTGCACAGCTTACAATTCTCCAGAAGGTCAGGCAGTAGTGGCCACAACAAGAATCAGAAAAAGTGAGAACTGTAAAGTGAGTGAGAACTGTGTAATACTATTTTGAAGATGCTAAAGGAAGAAAAAAGCAAATCTGCCCACTGTGGGGAGTTCATTTGAAAAACAGGCATATCCTTCATAGGTCTAGCAGTTTCCCAGCTACCTGCTTGGTTAATTAAATTGATTAATGATATTCTTAGTCAAAGAAGACTTGTAACAGTCACTAAGAAAAAGACAAAGAAGCAGGCAGATGCTACTTTTGTATCCCTTGTTGTGCAGTTCCAGCAGGCGATGAAATTTCTCCTCTGTGAGCAGCTGTAAATCCACTATTCCCAGGAGAAGTTATTTCTTTTTGCAGTTTGGGGACTCAGGCAAAATGATTTCATTCAAAGTGCTTCCAGTTAAGGGTTTTGATACATTTAGCCAGGTATCAACCTCCTGATTTCACTCTTCCTGTCTCTCCCCTCAGGATTTCATGTGTGCTGCCTGAGCACTGTTTGACCTGGTTGTGTCTCCAGGGTCTGAGTGAAAACCTCTGCTTTTCTGCTTTTGGAGACAGCTGAGACACACAGGAGAGCCAGCAGCACCTTGCTCATCTCCAGGCACACGTGGAGGTGCCAAACTCTCCCCTGGTGTTTCACCTGGACACAGCCCAGAAGGGAAGTGCCCAGGTGTGGGGTCCAAGCCCCCATTCTGGCTGACTCTGTTGCTGTGCTGTGCTGTGGCTCTGCCTCTGATGAAGGCTCCACCGAGTCTTCCTCACAGGTACAACTCAGAAATGTCTTTCTCAAACTGAAAAGAAAAGGTCAGAGGCATGGTAAGGCAGGGATTAAGCACAGATGGAAGGGGACAGAAGCAGACATAGATTCCCTGTGCTCCCTTGTCAGAGATGGGCACCAGGGACCTCATGAGGAAAAAATGAACTTTTTTATTCATTCGTTTCTAGACTCCTCTGGCCATTTAAAAGGAAATGAAAATCTGGAGCACAAGTGGCACCTTCTTTCCAAAGGGTTCAAACAACAAGATGGCCACAATTCAATCTTTCTAAATACCTCTTTTCCCCACAGCTCAAACACAAAAACCAGTTACTTCCAATCCTACCTGCTCAGACAGCCACTGGAGCAGCTGGGCTTGCAGCACAGTGTGGTTGGTGGATTTGGGAGATGGGGATGGAGCTGCTGAGTCTCTGACTGACCAAGTTTCTCTCCCCCTTCCCCAGGGGACTGGCAGGGCAGAGGGTGGGGAGTCCCGAAGTTGCTCCTGGCTGGCAAAGGTCAGTGCTCAGCTGCAGGAGCTCTTCAAACTTAGAAATCCTTGACCCCCAGTTTTGGCAGCAGAGAAATAGGAGAATGTTTTGTCTTTTCTAGGGCTGGGGGTGGGTAGAGGAAGTCCCAGGTCTTGCCCACAGCAGTCCCACAGATTTCACCCTGCAGCCCAGGGACCCCTGTTGGACAATGGGGCACTGAGGGATTTTTGGGAGGGACAGTGAGCCTAAACCCACTTGGGTGCTACTGGTGAGAGGATTAGACTGTATGGGCAGCCTCTGGACTGGGCTGCACCACTGCTTTTTGATTAAACCAGGGATAACCACTGGCCTGAGTGACACTGATTTCTGTAGTTAACATCTCACGTTTCTCTGGATTTGAAGACTAAATTAACTCTGTGGTACAAAAAAAGATGTGCTAAACTGCAGAACTTTAACGGAATATTAAAATATGGATTCTGTAATATTTTTTAAATGTCTTGGTGTTTGAGTCTGCGTTTCCGACTGCTCTGCAATGTTGCAGGCACTGCATGGGTGCTCAGCAAGGAGGGGCCTCCCCACCAGCACTGGACTGGGGACATCATGGGTGGGGTGGGATAAGCATGGACTGAGACTTGGGCTCAACCCCTTCCTCAAAGAAAGCTGCCTGTTCCTTCATCATCTGAATCCACGTGAGAAAGAAACCACTTGTATTTTTTAGTTCCAGAACTGGACCCTCTGAAAACTCATCTCCTGTGGCATGTGCTTGGGACCAGACAGATCAGTCCTTAAGGCTGTCCCTGTGCACAAGGCCACTCTTACGTGTTCTGTCAGCACTACCTTAGACTTTATAAACTTATTTTTCAATTATTTTCAATTTCATTGTTTAAGCATCTTTCACAGACCCTCTTGCAAATCGCCCACCATCTTCTGAAGCTGGAACAGGCCAAATAAACAAAAGCATTGGAAGAAGAGAATTTATTAACCTCATCTTCATATGTGGAAAACTGAGTAAATATTCTCTCCAAGGTCACCAATGCCCCCGTCCAGTCTCCTACATTCCCACCACATCAGACGACTCGATCCCAGTATGAACTTTCCTTTCCAGGGAATATTTTCAGCTATATCAATATTTAGTCCAGTTGTTACTTCCATAAGGTTTTGGGTTTTCATACTTTGAAGATCTATTGCTCTTAACTCCTTTCTATGAAATTCTCTGATGAGTTGCTGCATGGGTTGCCTCCTAGCCTCCAGTAGATAGAAATTAAACACACTGGATATAAAACAATCTGGAAATCTATATTCAACAGAATGCTTCACTTTAAAACAATAAAATCTCCTACACTTTACATTCTACTCTGCATGTGAGCATCAGAGATTTTGTTGGGGGGGTTAGTGAAGTTTTGCTCTTGCTACTTCTCCTGTCAAGTGCCAGCAGTGGATGTGATGGTATCAAACGCTCTCTGGCAGAGTCAGCTGCATTGGAGGGATGTTCAGGGCCATCCTGGCTGCAGAGTGACAGTCTTGGTTACTTGTGCTACTGTCACTCCTGAAGATTTGGCACCAACCACTTTAATTATTACTTGTATTTGTTAGAAACATAGGAAGGACACTTCAACACAAGCAAAAATCTGATCTTCAGCTTGGCAAATAACCCTGCCTTTCCTGCTCTACAGAGGCAGCAGGCCTGCTGGATGTTCCTTTGGACACTGTCCAGTGGGATGAGACTGGCACCTTCTCTGTTCAGATGTCCGCTGATACACGAAGAAGAAAGGCTTTGGAATGTGGAATGCAGGTTAGGACCTGTCATCTCTGCTTTTTTCCCTCTCTCTGCCAAGGAGAGCAGAGCATTCAGCACACTTTCCTTGCTCCGCACCTCGCAGTGGGGGGAGAAGAAAATCAGTGAGAGCAAGAGGTGCTGAGCAGCAACCCCATACCTGGCTAGGGGCAGCAGCTGGGGAAGTCAGTGTTTAGCTGTGGTAAATTTGACTACCTGTAATTAACCTTCCTTTAAAGCTAATTAATTGCTCGGAAGGAAAATATTCTTAGAACTATATAGATTTTCAGACTGAAGTTGTATTTGATGCACTGTTAAAATCTTTGGGGTTGGGGTGGTTTTTTGTTGTGGGGGTGAGGATAATTTGGGGGGGGGGATTTTTTTTGTTTGTTTGTTTGCTTGTTTGTGGGTTTTTTGGCTTTGTTTTATTTTTTTCTTTCTTTTTTTTTCCTAAGAGACCAGAACATTCCTAAGCATTTACTGTACAAGATACAACACAGAAATCCAAATTAGCAGCTCCGTCTGGAAGAGAGGATCATCAACCAGGCAGTTGTAATCATGGGATTTGGCATTAGGATTTTTCAGTGTGAAAGAGATCACCTTTTTGTTCCCTAGATGATGCTCCTCTCTGCCCAATCCTGCACTGAATCCAGTGGTCCAGTGTAAGGAGAAAACTGACATCTAGATCAAGGAGGAGACAGGAAATAGAAGCACTAGGAAAGCATGTTAGACGGTGAGAAGAATGAGACAGCTGCTGGCTGGCAAAGTCCTCCCTTCTGTTGCCATCCTACCACAGTTCAGATCACACCAAAAGATCCCAGCAGTGCACATGAAAGTCGTCAACCAGTTGAATGTTCCCTGGTGAAGGCAGTTTGTGTGTTTATTTTGAGATTAGATACTAGACAATATTTGTAATGATGTGTGTTGTCAGTGCAGTGGAATCATGTATCATCAAGAGTGATTTAGTAATCAATGCTCCTTGCTTCCTCTCTCCTGCGCTGCTGTGGGATTTAGGCGTCTGCTTCCACAGAACCTGTAAAAGACAGTAGTCACTGCAAATTATTAAATCCCGACATTGTATCGGGTATAAACATCAGCTACCTTTAGCCATTCAACATGTTTTCCTTATCCCCATGAATTTTACAGGATTTCTATCATGAGACAAAGAGGGCCATCTTACAATTACTGAGGTAGTACTGCAAATACACTTCTCTCTCATAATCTTGGATCCACAAACCCAACTGGCAAAGGCTATTTACGCAGAGAACTGGAGCAAAACCAGAACAGTGAGAAAAAGGGGTCCAGGCAGCCCAAAGCTCCTCCATCAAGAGCTGCAAGACCGGACTCCACACAGAACTGATCCCCTGTTCTACCCCAGTTAGTTTATAGATTTTATTTATAGATTACATTTAAAGCAAATATAAAGGTCTATACAAGCCCCTGTGACACACCTGAAAGCTACTTGAGGAGTTCTCTGTCTGAACTTTCCTTTGGGGCAAATCTTGAAAGACAAAGATACTGAAGCATGGTGGAAGGTTGCCCCGTGCCTGTGCTGCTTACACTGCTGCAATAATCCATGTATTATGGGACTGGGTCAGCATAAGAAAAATGAGCCTGGAAATTCTGGCAGATCCCAAATTACTGAACTTGACATGCTGTGCAGAGTGCATCCTTGTCCTGATGCAGTAGTGGAAGAAGAATGAGGGTGGAATCACAGATCAAACTGATGGAACAGTTACACCAATACTGGCTCTTGGTAACCACAATTCTCCATTCTTAATCCCTAATGTGTCAGACACCTTCACAGTTGGAAGGCTCCACCAAAAACAAAAGAAAAAAGAGAAAAAGGGAGGGGACAGAGAAACAACTACGTTTTAAGCTTAAAAAATAATCTTACACAGGAAGCACCACTAGCCTTTTGTGCAGTGGGACAATTATTTGCACCATAGCTGTTTGTTAAGAACTAACTTAAAGAAAGATTTGCAGTCCTTTGTTGACAAAGATCTTCTTTCATGTTTTGCCAAAATAATTTAGTTGCTATTTGAATGTAAAAGAGATCTAGCATTAGATATAAAAAATGTAGCCTCAGTTGCTACCACAAAGGTTTAGAAATGATTTCTGTGTAAGGTGGTCTCTCACTTCCTCAGGAAATTCAGCAACAGACCCGCTGAAATGGCTCATAACCTTTCCAAGGCCATTAGTGTACCTGCCAGTTTTAATGAACATTTCAACTTCCGTATCTAAAGCAGTAGAAGGAAAAGTATTACAGTTTATTCTTTCGAGTTTAATAACAAGTTACCTCAAACTGAGAAAGTGTGATGATGGTATTTTTTGTCCTCTCAGGACTTACCAACCTACTTAAGGAAAACGTTTTTCTACCTTTACTTGATCCAAGTGTTGTATTTACAAATACAAGTGTATGAAATACAGAAAAACATTCCTCTACTGAACCTAACAGTCCCTACCTGGCCATGTACTGATGCAGTGCTACCTGAAAGGTTTTATGCAGAAGTAAAATGTCAGCAAAGCAAGAAATTATGTCTACAGGTACTGCAGGCGAGGCAGCTCAAGTGCATTTTGTGTTCTCATTTATGCTGCTGTTTAAAAGGCAAGTGCAATGGCTGTGAGAATGAGGGAAATTCATTCACATCACTTGCCCAGCCAAAAAAAAAAAAAAAAAGAAAAACTGCTTTTGTAGAAATAGGCAATAGGCAATGCTCATCCCAGGTTTTTTTCTTCTCTGGTTATTCACATAAGTTCTAGAGGACTGCAGCAGCTAAGCAGAGTAGACCAGTAAAAGGTGGCAGTGGTGTTACGTCTGCCTGACCTGCTGTTACTTTGTGAAGCCATGCAGCAGAAGGTGCTTTCCCAAAAAGCATGCTCTAGCTGCCTGGGCCTCACCATTTCCACATCACGCAGCACCACAATCAAATGCTGTGCCAGGCACTGCAATACCAAGTCTTAATGTAATTACAGATTTGAAGTTTAGTTACATAGGACAAATGACTAACAACAGCCTTAATGAACTTCATCTCATGAACACTGTCTTTACACACACCCCCCCTCTTGGAAGGTATTCTGCCTCCACATGTAAACCAGTATGTCTTTTAACTGTTGTCATTGGGTGCAAATTTTCCATTACATACACAGTCTCGGACTAGCCTGGGTAGCAGCTGTTCTGAACTTCTTGTGGCCACTTCTTGGAAGCATTTGGGAACACGGCATATTTAAGAGCAAGTGTTATCTTGCATTCTCTAGGTTACGCCTAGAATTGGGGCTATACATAAACCTAGATAAACGTCAGGTTTGTCTAAACTCAGTATTTAAATATTCCTGTAATTCGATCTGAACTTCAGCTTCTTGCGTACTAGCAGAGAGTAACATCAAGTTTCTTTACTTGTTTTCACTTTGTTGCAAAATGTAGTATTTGTTCAGAGTTCTGACAACGCTAATAATTCACCTAGGACTAACAGTATAAAAATGTCTAGAGAAAAGTATGTATGTTTCAGTAGCTGTGTTTGCAGAAACAGAGAAAAAAATACTTTGGCTAATTAATTTCTTATACAGAACCTGGAGCTTAAAGAAACAGTGCTCCTAAATCCATTCACAACAAATCAGAGATGAGGCTCCCATTCCTAGGGGGAACGTGAGCCACAAAGTTAAAAAAACCCCTGCCCAGAGATCTCTGGCCAAGTGATGTTAGTTAAAAAACCCCAACCAACCGACCAACCCCACCCATAAATAAGGAAACAGCTGCAAATTACCCTTTCCATTTCAGGACTGTGAGTTTTAGAGATGACCAATTAAGTCCAGCAATTATCCATACATTTCAGACATCTACAAGTGTGTCCATTACAGTAAGAATTACCACTTTCACCTGTTCTTCAAACTGACTGCCTTACATCACTGAACATGAAGCACAAAATGCACCATGTAATACAATGCTGCTACCACTGATAACTTTATATGGACTTGTGCCAAGCAGGATGTTTAGGTCGACAGATCTATCTGTTGGAAGCAACAATCTCCACACTAAGGATTGCAATGCTCCTACAGCTTCAAGGCAACATATTTGCTGAACTGCTCCCTAGCTGGCAGAGACAGCTTCTGAAGCCTTGACAATTACAGGCCACAAATTCCATAAACTGCAGCAAGTAGCCACCTCTCCCTCACACTTTCTGTTACCCTAATTCCCTGAGCCTGAATGCCTCCCCCAACCTGCACTGCAGCTACTCCCCATGCTTTTGCACCTGGCTGCCTCACTGTTTCTGCACACTGCTCTCCATAATTCACCCAGAATTATCCAGGCTGGAAAAGACCTCTGAGATCAAGTCCAACCTTTGACCAATCACTACCTTGGCACAAAGTGTCACACTGGAACATAACACCTTCAGGGATGGTGACTCCACCACCTCCCTGGAGTCCTTTCCTATGTTTAACCCGTTCTGCCAAGAGATCCCTCCTAATTTCCGACCTGAATCCCCTCCGCACAGCTTGAGGCCACTCAACCTTCTTTTATCACTTACTGCCTGGAAGAGACCAACCCCCACCTCTTCACAGCCTCCTTTCAGGCAGTTGTAGAGTGATGCTGTCACCCCTGAGCCTCCTTTTCTCCAGGCTAAACACTCTCAGCTCCCTCAGACACTCCACGCAGGACTTCTGCACCAGACCTTTCCCCTGCCCCACTGCCCTTCTCTGGACTCGCTCCAGCAAACTCGATCCTGAGTTTGTCTTCAACTCAGGAGCCCAAAACCGGACACAGGATTCGAGGTGTGGCCTCACCAGTGCAGGGTGAGGGGGCACAATTGCTGTCCTGATCTTGTTGGTCTCACTACCCTTAATCCAAGCCAGGCTGCCACTGGCCTTCTTGGCCACTGGCTCACTCCTGGCTCACGTTCAGCCAGCTTGGGGACCAGCAACTCCAGGTCCTTCTCAATCCCCTCATCCAGATCACTGATAAGGACATGGAACAGGACTGGCCGAGTGCTGAGCCCTGGGGAACCTCTTGTGACTGGCCAACAGCTGGATGTGGCACCATTCACCTCCACCACCTGGGGCACACATCCAGGCTGTTTTGCTACTCATTGAAAGAGTACACCAGCCCAAACCATGGGCTGCCAGCTTTTCCAGGAGAATGCCATGGAGACAGGCTTTGCTGTGTCCAGGTAGACAAGATCCAGCTTTTCCCTATGCTACTAAGTGGGTCATTGGGTCACAGGAGGAGATCAGGTTGGTCAGGCAGGACCTGCCTTTCCTAAACCCACGCTGGTAGGGCCTGATCCCTTGGCTGTGAGATACTGGGACTTTGGTTTACAGAGACCAATTTTCTTAGTATTTCCTCATTTGTCTGGATCACCAAAAAATACGAGTAAATTCATCAGAGTTGAAAGATTTGACTTCAGTGTTTCAGCTACTCTGCTTTCAATTTACTAAGTTTTCAACTGCAGATTTTTAGGTAAGACATCATGGATTCAAAGGTAGTAAGCAATAACTGGTTAAAACTTGTTTTATGAACCAATTTCTCCTGGCATAGTCTATAAAGCTTTTAAAATGTGTGCTGGTGTTGTTTCTTTTAACTACTTGTTAATAGTTGCTGGCACCAATACTCAGAAATAGTTAATGCAATTACATTTCATACACTTACCCTCTTAAAATCACGACAAAGTCTTTTGGTGGCCTTCCCTGACAATCAAGATGAAAATTAGTTGCAAGGGCTTTGTGATCCTATTCCTTTTGCTGTGGCCAGGGACCACCAACACTCAACCAGCCACCTGCCAGTGAGCTAAACAAAGTCAATAGTGTTTCTCTCATTCAACCACCTCACCTCAACTCCAAGTGACAAGGATGGCACAAGACAAAGTTGGACTACCCACCCTACTTAGCCATCCCACATAACCACATACTGATTCTCAGGGAAGACAAGGCTCCTGAGAAGACAGATAAAAGCTGACTTTATCCTCCACACCCCAGTATCATGTATTGTTTAAACTGTATTACAAAGTGACACAAAATGCAGAATGAAAGACAAGAAACCACACTCTCAGTGGACTTAACTTTTATTGAGGGGAAGAAAAGGTTTACATGTAGCTGTAGGTTTTTCCATCCATATTTTCAAAAGTTCGAAAAGGACTGGAAACAAAACTTGCTCCATCATTATTTCAATACCAAAAAGTTGGCAATCTTTTCTTTCATGAACAGCAAATTATATAACTAATTGCTATGTTCAATAAATATTTTTTCTCCTGCACCAATTAAGGGGAAATATTCAATCAAGTACCACAAAGACCCCAGGAATTCAACAATTTTAATTTCAATTGTTATCCACTGTGTAGCAATCCAGAAACTTTTTTCTATAAAACACAGCCTTAATTTTGAGTGTACAAGGATCTATTCTCCCAGTCAGTCAAATACCAAATTTTGATCTAGCTCAAATAGTCTACTCTCAAGGCAACTACCTGACAAAAAAAAAAATTTAAAAAAATCCTCTGGTTCATGACTATCTAAGCAAATTCTTCATTACAGAAAAGGCTCAAAGTCATTACTTGTTTATCAAAGTAATAGGTAAACATTTTAACAGAAAGATTAACAAGTTACTTGGAAATGCAGGTTTATGTTAAAGTATCCAAGTGTGTATACTACATATGACATGCAAGCTTTAAAAATATCAATGCTCTCTTCTGATTAGTCAGGAGTCCAACTGTCTTAAAAACAAAATAGGAACAACTTCCAAAATGTATCAACACTTTGGGGTTCTCTATTTCATTTTGCTCAAGATGTTTTACTACACAAAACTACAACAATTACAATATTTAAGAGTATTACAATAAGAAGGGATGGAAAACAGGAGTACTTCAACTGAAAATATGTATATTCTAAATGAACCAAAGACTTGTGAAAGAGCTTGGAAGGAGGACAAGAAAGGGAAGATGGAAGGGAAAGCAGTAGGGATGCTAAAGATCTGAACTTTGTATTTAAAAATCAAGTCCTCAACTGTAACTCCTGTGATCTTCAGTAGCGCCCTGGAAAAAACAAAAGATGACACAATTACTAATTACACAATCATAAACCAAGTGTACATGTTAGCTTAACTGTGCCCAGCTTTTTTTTGCTTTCACATTCAGAATGCCCATTGATCAGTTCATATTATGTCAGCCAGGTTCTGTTATTCACTTGTATTTACTTACTGGGACTATAGGAACGGGATCTTGATCGCGATCGGTATCGACTATAATAAGGCGATGGTGATCGTCTCCTTTAAAGGAAATTAAAAAAGAAACCAAACAACATCCATTATGAAAGAAGCATTATTCACATCACTTCTACAGAACAGAACCACTTCCTTAGCACTGAAAGACTTGGCCTGCATGAATGATTTCTGCTTTATTTGGCTGTGGCTTATGGTTATTTAACAAATGCTTTTATATTTCTCTATTTGATGTGTTTAAAACTCTAAGATATTCCCAGACAAAGAATTTAATAAACTGTAACTAGCCTTACAAACACATGAATTGCTTTTCCAGATGCCTACAATTCTTGTTGAACAACATTTTCTGAAACCAGATAACTTTCAAAACAGCGAGATGGTTATGAAATGTCAAGCATTAAAAATCCCATCTACAAATAATCCCTTTTTAAACAGCAGTGTGTATCAGCTGTCCCTGGTTCTATATACAGCACAGAAAAACGAGTTCCCTTTTTATCTGTCCACTTGATTCCTGGGGTACATGCTCTATACCTCCTTCACGTAGCAAAATTAACCCCTTGCCCAACTGAAAAACCAACACTGAAGATAAACACTGAAGATTCTGACTGCTTTAATCCCACCAAACCTAAGGGAATGAGGCTCTAACACAGTAACAGGCAGGTACACAGATATTGCTACAAACTGAACAATGTGTTTTGTCATCCAACTTTTCAATATTCCAAACAAATCCACTGCTCTTACTGAAATAAAATAAAGATTAGGTACCTGTATCTGTAGTCATATTCTTCATATCTGTCATATCCTCTGTCATACCCCCTATCATAGTATGAGTCTCGGCGACGACCCGCTCCACCGCCACCACCTCCTCCACTGCTATTAGGGGAAAAAGAAAAAACAAAACCAAAACCCCCTTTATATATCTATTCGTCATCTTGATTTAAATTATTAGGTAAATAAATATATATTATTTTAGATCTTTTTTTAAAGTGGTATTGTATATCAAACACTTAGGACTATACCACAAAACAAATCTACAAACAAAGTATTTAAATAAAAACACCTTCAAAAACTCCCAGAAAAACGAAGGATTTGAGCCTAATTCCCATCAAAATCAAAGGCAAATGGACACCTTAGTATTTCCGCAGGCTAAGGATACACTGATTGATCATGCTGAATATTGTTTTTAATAAATAAACTGAAAATGCAGTATTTTTATAAATACAGATACAGTAAACTACAGTAGGATTTAAGAGTGTACGTGAACCACAGGACTGTGTTTTTTGTATCAGTAACTTAGTGATAAAATACAAACTCTACATCTTTTTAGAAGTACCCGGAGTTCTACTTCTTCAACCAGAATCCAGCATTTAATTTAAATCCATTGAACTTACTGTGTTGGTCTGCCCATGTAGATGCCTGGGGTGGGTGTATGTGCTCTCTTGGTGATTGAGTAATCCACTCGAATCCTCCTGCCATCCAGCTCCATTCCATTTGCATGCTCCATTGCCTGCAGGAGAGAAGCAACAGGGATGTGAAATCCGCTACCTACTGGGAACTATGGAAGGCTACGCACAAACACTTGATTTTCCACCAGAAAAACAAGCCCCGAACTTGCCTTGTTTAGACTGGTTACTAGTGCCCCACTGTGGCGAATGGCTCATCTCTTGTCCCCATGCCTGCCTGCCGGTGGTGTTACAGGACCGCACTGGGGTGCCGAACTAATGCGACTCTCAATCCCTTCTTAAGGGAGCACAGGCTAACCACTAACACAGCCACTCTCCCTAGAGTTTATCTTCTACCCATCTGAACGGTAAACTGAAAGTCAGAACAGCTTTTTTTCTGAAAACTGCATCTTTCCTACCGCCGTCTCTGACCCAGAGGGGACGGGCGGATTCAAAAGCTGTGCAAAACAGTGGCTTCCTGTAGGGTGCATATGGCCGGATTACTGCTCGTCGGCTGCCATTTCATGCTCTCCCAGCCTCCTGCCATCTCCCTTACAAGGACCTACTTCAGCAGAGCTTAGTAAAATGGCGGGTTCAGCCTACATGGATACCTAATTACAACCTTCCTCCCCACTCCCTCTCACAATAGCAGCTCGCTTAAGTGATACACACAAGGGTCTGCGCTCAGGCGCCCGTGCCTTCAGAGCCGCCCGCAGCCCCTGCACGCACTCGCTGGGTGTTCCAGCCCCAGCTTCTCCACTCTGAGAATCAATACAATGGCCTTTCACAAACTCAAACCATCAAAGCAAGTTTTTCAAAGGAGCACAGCGTACTTTAGAGAATTATATTAATGCAAAAGTAACCTAAAAACCCAAACCCCAACAAACCAACAACGGTTAATTTAAACAGCTATTGATGGAGTTGAAAGGATTTTTAAAAATTTGCCATTTCAATTTTATTAGCTTTTGTTAGCTGCTTCAGGATCTCTGAAATACCAATACACACCACTTACTTCTCAACACTAAGCACTGCACTCAGTCCAATATACATTATTTTAATTTTTCATGTGTGGAGAAGAGAAACTGTTACAATCTTGAATTAAAGAAGATAACCATTTTGCTATTTTTTATCTGCTAAGAACAACACCCAACTGCAAAACATGAAGATGCCTCTAAGCAGAGAATTTTTTTCTTTTTAATAATGGAACATTTATTAAAAAAATCTCAATTCTAACAAGAGCCTTACTGAACTCACACACAAGTCTCACAGGAGACACAGAAACCTGACATCCACGTGGTTTAACTGCAGTGCCCAAACCAGAAGTGACTGATGATCACTAACATATTTATTGAGAGTGAGTTTGTATTTTAATAATGCTGTTTCTGTCCATACTATATCGCCACCTAGTGATTTGTGTTCCTGTATAAAACTAACTGCATTTAGCCAACTGCAAGGCACAGCAAAGAGCATTCCAAGTCTTTCAACATACACTCAGGTATATTTTGTGACTAAAACATGTTCCTCAGTTTTAGTTTTCTAGACTTAACATTTTTTTTTCCACAAGGATGAAGTAAATTAAAACAAATCTGTGTATCCTAGGAAAGTATGTGTGCACAAATCTAAAAATGAAGGCTGCAGATATCTGACTAAAAAATTAAGATGAAAAGCATCTTTCTGGAAATGCAGCAAGTGAACTTGTAAGAAATTTTCTGCTTTTTGGCATTTTTAAGTCCAGTCAACAACCTGCAGAATAGTAAGCTTAGCTGACAAGAAGCCACCTCAAACCCAGAACATCTGGCATGTGTGTCTTACATCGTTAAGCCAGCAAACACCTCTTCAAGTGGACAAGTTCTTTGACAAAGCAGCACTGAGAAGAGCAACACACCAGCAAGAGAAATGAAGAATTAATTCTGAGAGTTGACTGTTTGTTTTAGAAATACCAGGAAATGTGTTATATTTCAGTGGATAAAGATTAGTTCATGGTATCCAGACTGCACCAAACTCCTGACACCCTGGTCATAATGTCCAATGGCCCACCCAATATTGAAACACTCATTTTTTTTATGGCTCAGCAGCTGTCAGCAATAACTGCCAACTAAGATAAAAAAAACCTTTGACATATATAAAAAAAACCAATAAAGCTTCTTAAAGTTCTGACTGCATCCCCAAATGCAGAAAATCCAAAACCAACAATTAGTTGTATGGATCACTCACATTCAGTAATTAGCAACTGGAAATTCCATCTAAAGAGGTTCTCAGGTTCTCTGCACCACTCATAACGTGCACATTTCAGGGCTTAGAAGTACTGTTACTGTTTTAAGTGATGCAACACTATTTATTTTGTATGAAGGCTGTAAAAAACATATTAGTGATCCTAATCACTAGTATTTCTGTGCTTTATTGAAAGTTAAAGTAATTATACAAGAAAATTTTGGATTTTACAGTCTTATGGTATATCATATTCATAACAAATTTCAGTTTCCTTTTTTGCTGTTTTCAGGTATGCATGATTGTTGTGTTAAGAATATCTGAGTGTCAAAGAGAAAAAACTGCATGCTCTCACAATGCAGAAGACATTCTCAAATACTGTTTAAGATGACCAAATGAAACTTCTTAAAGAAAAAAATCAAATAATATTGGGGTTTAAGATACACAATGCCTTCTCAGGAGTTTTTAACTGTCAAATTTATTTTAATTACATTCTGGATTCTTTTCCAAATATCTGAATGTGGTTAAAAGACTAGCATGACTTTTGCAAATGACAATAAGCAAGAAAACAGGATTCCTATAAACATACAATATTAATTCTGGTAGCAAATTATACAGAAAAATTGATTTTTGTAGGCTAGAATACACATCTATATGTTAGCAGTCAGAAAACAACTAGGATTGGGAAGGGCACAGGTTCAATCTTGGATCACATTTTTAAAGTTTTAAACCTTCAGCAGACTATCCATAATAATCAAACTTATTATAAGATGTTAATTTGAGAAAATGAGTCATTCCTGAACTACAGTATCACCTTCAGGGGCTCAATAAAGTCAGAAAGCATTAAATTTATCAAGGATTTCAATTTCATTTGATATTTAATACAGTATATGATGTTTTCTACATATATGAGCAGTTAGGTAGAGTAAAAAAGTTTGGACGCACAACTTTTAGTTGTATATACTAACTGACATGGGTGGCTGCTATAATTAGCTAAGCAATCAAGAACCCAAAGAAAAAAATTAAAGACTTTCAGTCTTTATTTATACCTCAATAACTAGACATTACTGCAAAGCTAGCAACATACAGACTGAATACACTTAAACAGTCAAACATAAGCAGTTTATATTGTGACTTATTTTGAAAATGTGTTTTCACAATTTAAAAATAACTACACAAGGTACAGCCTTTTTTTTTCCCCTCACTGTAGTTTTGGGGGTTTCTTCTTTGTTTTTTACCAAAATCTCTTCCCTACTGCACTTAATGCCACTGATAAAAACATCATCTCCACTCTACCACAGGTACAGCAAGGGATGAAAGACACAATGGATTAGATTCCCCCGTCCAGTATACTGATTGCTGGTTCAGTCCTGGATTTACTAAGCATAACTGAAAGAAAATTCTGAAAAAAAAATCTGATGGAATAAATAAAGAAATTAGGAAACTCCTGTTTCTATACTTGCTGCAATCTGCGGAGTTTAATTCAAGAGTCCATTTCACTTCTGAACAACACTTTACATTCTCTAGTTTGGGATTTCAAAAAAATTACAATACTGTCAAGGGTAACTTTTAAATTTATATATTTTATGAGGTTAAGCATTGAAAAGATTCATACTTTAGAGCTTCAGAGTCAAGAAATACATGATTTTAGAGAACCAGAATGAGTAACTGGATGTTCCTGCAAATATTAGCAATTACGTGGTGTTTCAGAGTCTCCAGAAGTTATAATTCCAAATATCTGAGACCTTCTAGTGCTCTTTTCTGGTATATCAAGGGTTGTTTTTGACACCATGAACAATACTTAAACCATTTCTTCAACAAGCCATGGGAGTTTTGTTCAGTAATGTTGGTTCTAAGCTAGTCTGCTTGCACCATAGGTTATATATTTTTCAAACTGAACTGATAAACCCCATTATTATTCTGGTTTTTGGCAACTGAATGATGTTAATGGTTTGTGTTGATTGTTAATGAACAGTACTTCAGAAAATAGTTCTGGAAAGATGGTGAAAACTCTCTGAAGAAGAACATCTAACTAGCATTAGAAAACTCCATATTGCCAACAGCTGCTATAGCTGATGCTTCTTAGATGAGTTCCTCCTACAGACAGGACATTCACAGTAGCCTCAGTTTAAACAACTAACACTTCACAGTCTGAGCTACTGAAATGCTGGTTTAGCAGCATATGAAATCCCTGGTAACTGCAGTAAGAACCACGTCCATAGAACAGCCAGAACTTTCCACTCATGATCTTCTCAACTTACTGTTAACCCTGACACAATCAATTCCTTCCCCCCATCCACTTGATTTTTTTCTCATCCTAGTACAAGTTTGTGATCCTCTTAAACACAGGAAGAAAATCCTTATATGATGGGCAGATGAATATCCTCTACAATTTAGTGAAAATATTGCAAAACAACATTACAACACTGGCTACATGCCAGCGTTGCCTATACTGCAAATTATGTAGGAGCGTGTGAGAAAAGTCTTGAACAGATGTTTACAGATACTGCCCTTGCATGTTGCACACATAGTTCTGAGGACTTGGAAAAGGGTGGACAAGACAAGACACTTCATCACTCAAGGCAAAAAAAGCAATACCAAGTGTTTACAAAAGAAAATCAACAACTTTTTGAAATAAAACAACTTCATGAAAACCGAAAACTCCTATAGCCATTCTAAAAACAGGTACATAATGACAGGAACTTTTAAAATAGGCTTTGAACAAGCTCACAAACAAGAACATTGGCACAGCAAAACCTCAGTTTTCTAGACTATCATTAGACATTCATCAGATGTTTCCTAGACATCCCTCAGTCCTTGACATTTACTGTCTGCTAACACTTTGAACTACAGTGCCCACAAGCATCTTCAATATGGGTCAAAACCTAAGAATCCAGTAGTGTTATTTTGCAAACACTGTAACACTGCAAATAAAAGATATCTGATGGAAAAGGAACCTTCTGTCTGATCATAAAGCTTCATCTCAACCTCGATAGAGTTTCAAACAGAATAGAACATATTCTACAAGTAATCACCTGGACTGGACACATGCTTTGAAAACTTCTTTCCCAGTCCTGTTGAAGTAGAATGTCTGAAACTACTGTGATGCTCTGACAGCTTCTCTGTCTAGCAGATACCAAAGGCTAAGCCTATGTTCCTCTTCATAACCTACATGATCATGAACACCTAACAACAAGGCTGCTATGGTGTCATAATCTGAAATGCTGACATTTTAAAATGGTTTAAGTAAAAATAAACTTTAAAACTGTCCCTTCAGTGTTTTTAGGACAGTGAGAAGCATCACCTTTAAGAAAAGCTGTTTCATGTTGTCTTTAGAGTTACATTACATCGAGCTAGTTGACAACTAAAAATGTCTTTATCACCATAAAGGCACTGTACAACTTGATTTCAGAATCATGATCCACAGCAGCATTTTAACTGGTTCAATAACTAATCCAGTTTGTAAAAGTGGTAACAGGTATGACAAAGATCCTAAGGGATTTCAGTTGCAAGAGCATCCACGCAAAACTGATACGGATCAATCTTTAAGTTATGAAAGTTTAAACATAACTACTCACAATTAGTTTTATGTAAAATTTTAGTATTTCTTGTATTTCAGAGCATGTCTGCTGAGAAGCTTCCCTGTGCTAGCCCTTCTGAAGGGCAATAGTGAAGATTATGCGAAGTCCTAATTTTTCTGTAAAGTTCTACACTCATTTAATCCATTTATCTTTTAAAAAGAGCTGGAATTTAGTTCAACATCTCATCTCTTTATTTAGATGTTTAGGATGTTGAGAGTTTGTTATTTTGGTTATTGTTTTTGTTTGGTTGGAGTTTTTAAAATTATTATTACTTTTAAGAGGAGTTACTTAGTCAGAAACAAAGTAATTCAAGCGCCATTGCTTTTATGCACACTCAGCTTTTCAGATTATCTTTCAGAGAATTGCTTCATTTCATTCAGTGTTTTCATGCAGGGCCTGTCACAAAATTTCACACCTACAGCTATCTATCTACATGTATGTATGTACCTACATTTATTCATCTCCCCTTTTTCTACACCAGCTGCCACTTATTTCCATCTTCAAATCTGTCTTCAAGGCCCAGGAAATAAGTCAAACAAACAAGTTTTTCTTCTGTCCTTCTTGCCAAAGTATTTCAGTTATTTAAGTTCCAGGTGTTGGGAGGGTTTGCATCCTTTCCCCCTCTTCAGGCACCAACCCGTTGGAGAAAAGAAAAATGGGTTTAATTACATTCCAAATTATTTCAGTTCCTGCTTAAGGCCCTAATCTTTACTTCTGCATTTGTGAATGCAAGTAACATCCCTTTTTGTTTTCCTTTGCATTCCAGTTTCATTGCATGTGCCAAAACAGCTTTATACTAAACAAATTACTTCATGCTATTTACACGGAACATTTTAAGAAATGCGTGGTGTCACGCATGACCATTGCCCGTGGCAACCAGGAAAAAAACTACTTCTAAAGACATATGAAGCTGTGAAACAGACAAGACTGGTACATGAAGGTGCCAAGGAATACTGTGCAAATACTTTGGATGTAAAATTCTGTGTGCTAAGAAATACAAAGCTAGAAGTTAAAAGAGAGCAGGCCATTAAAGACAGATGGATATGCAGCTATCCACCCTACGAACCTCTCTACCAACCTGTCCAGCTGAGAGTTCAGGAAAATACAGAAGGGACACCAAAGGGAGTTTTGTGTCCTTTGACTTACCTCGATAACCTGCAACAACCACACATAAAGACCATCTACAAAGACTACTCTTCCCATAAACTGATTCTCAGTTGGATCATATCAGAAGTCAAAAAAAAAGAATTAAGTATAGTTCAATCAAGTAATCCACAAACCAACGTTTTTTTCATTAAAATATCATCAAATAGCATCAGAGTTCTTATTTTTCACCTCCTGATAGGTTCCAGAAAACCTATCCTCCCTGCCTTCAATGCTAGATGATCTATAAAGAGGTGATCATATTTATTACCTTCTTATTTATAAACTTATCAAATGCACACAGAGACAAACAGCAAATCTGAAACATCTGCCCAAACTTATTAATCCATAAACAAGATGAAGTCTGTGACTCAGTCTGTCCTAAAGAGATAATCACACAATGCAGACTTTAAGACTTTTTTTAGAGGGTATTGTCTTTAATTTTAATAGCAATTTTATCTACGAATTTCAGTAAATGTGGTAAAGTTCACAGTATCATTACAGGGGTAAAAAATCTACTGTTTATTGTATATTGTGGTGAATTGTAACACAGGCTGCTGTTCATAATCTTTGATTCTTTCCTTACGGATCAATTATACTAACAACTCAGTCTAACTATTAACAGCTATCTATTAAACAACCAGGAAAGCAACTGACCAAGACATAAATCAAGACAAACCCCACTACTTTTCAAATGTTCAATGACATGCCTAAGGGAAGAAAATGTGAAGGGAATCTCCGGTATTTTGATTCAGAAAACAACTTTAATTTCCAAAATGTTTCAAAAATACTTAAGACATAGAAGCGTCAAAGATTTATTTGCATTTTAAAGCAACAGACTAAAATTGAAGTCCAGTGCTTACTGGGATTTAATACAGACAGCTTATGCTCAAAATCTGCCCATGCATCTGAACACTGAATTCAAATGCCTGATTTGTTTACAAGTGCCACGTTGCTTGAACAAAGCATTTTCAATAATCTCACTTGTGAGAATCTGCTAGTGAACACACACTCAAAACCTTGTTGCTTTTCTTTATTAGACTATTAATGAAGATAATGCATAAAGGGCACACCTGAAGAAAGTAGCAAAGCATTCATTTACCTCTTTGGAATCATCAATTCTCTCAAAATAAACAAAAGCAAATCCTCTTGATCGTCCAGTCCGTTGATCATAAACCACATTGACACCAGTCAAAGGTCCATAACGGGAGAAGACTTCACGCAAATCTCTCTCGGTAGTGTACAAACTGAGACCAAACACTCCAAGACAGGTATTAGGATCTGGATTAGCCTGGTAACACAAATGTTCAACTCCAATTAATTTCAGTTAGAACAAAAAAAAAAGTAAATATTCTTATATCAAAAGTTATCAATTAAAAAAAACTCGTCTGAAGAATACTCAACAGATTAATACAAAGCTTAACACTTTAACGGTTACCATTCTAATTGTAAGACTGTTTCAAAAACAACTAATTTCAATAGTTTTTGTTTTAGAAAAAAGACCAAGACAACTTACTATGCTGGTAAAAAACTCAGTTGATAAAATTTAAGCACTCTGATTGAAAGAAAAGCTTTAGAACAACAGGACCCCACGTTATTAGTATTTCATACTGAAATTACCAACAAGGGGCAGACATCACATACAAATCTGTGATGAGAACAGGTCTGCCAGCCCGAACTCCCACCTTCAGCCCTTTTGCACGGTCATCAGGGCCACTAAAGAGTGCACTGACTCCAGCTGCCCACACCACATGTGAGCACTTCAGCTCCTAAGCACAACTGAACCACAATCTATCTTCTACTGAAACTTCCTCCCCCGCAGCATTTCCTATCCAACTATACTGAAAGTCAATATTTACATTTGCAAGTTAATCTTTCCACTTGTAAACTGGATGAAAGGCACCTGCTTCTTTCATCTAGAGAGCAACAAGTGCTGAAGGCCAGTTCTGTGAAACTGTAATCCAAAAGCATGCATACTTCTTTAGCACAAAACTCCTGACTCTCTAACATGATGTGGAATACTTAATAAATTTCACTTCAACTAGACGAAGACAAATATGTAATAGTTCAAGGTACAAGTTCTCTTTTAGGTTCAAAATTTCTCTACAGGCCAGAAAATTTACATCTAATGCCAAATCCTCTGTAAGAATTATTTGGATCAAAATCAACATGCTTTTCAGTTAGGTGTCTGGTACGTGTAACACTAGATGCAGCAATTTAAAACACCAGCAAGAAGCATAAAGATTTAATGTTTCTGCCAAAATAACAACTAGTAATTGACACAGCTGAAATTCATATTTCAGGTTCAGGTACTGTCACCTGTGCACAGTAATTTATGCCTCAGAGCCCGTTTTTCAGCCTAATTCAAAGACTGAAAAGGTTTAGATCTTCTGTCATATTCTTTTCAGGACATTTGTTCAGGAACCTATTGTAAAAATAAGATGCCCACACTACTCAGATGTTTTAAGTTCTTTCTTTCCATTTGTCAAAGTTCCAACTTCTGTTTTAAGACATGAATCTTATGCAATTCCTCACTATAGCTGAAGAGCACAAGCTTCAGCAGTTTGTAATTCAAAAGTTTTAATTATACACGTCAAAATATGTATTTTTTACTCCATATTTCAGCTTTATTATTAGGTTTTTGTACTGACTTCCATCAATCCAGTTTGCAAGCTTGCTCTAAAAGAAAAGAAGTGGAAAAATTGCTACCAATTCTCCTGGGGTCTTTAGGACCTTGTTATTAAAGGGATTTAAAATCTGTCTGATTTCAGTTTCATTTTGACACTGCTAGAACTACTCTGAATCATCAAGAAACTCACTGTGAAACCACTCATAGTGCTTCACAAAGTCATTTCCAAGGCAGAAAAACACTTTCACATAGCAAAGCACCCTAATATTTCCTAAAGTGGTAAAGTGGATTCTTCCACCAGAAAGACAGCTAACCCGCTTTAAGTTCAGCTATTTCTGCCAATTTTTCAAGACACTAGATTAATATTTACTTCACAGTGATTAGATGCTGGCAACAATCCATCAAAAAGCTACTATAAACACTGTTTCACAAGAGTTTAAGCTACTGCATGCTAGCACTACTGGAGTCTTGCCCTTTCCCCACTCTTGTCTTCTTCACATTGGTATTACCTGCTCCTGGTCATCTGCTTCACCAAGGTAGGCCTGCAAAACAATCTGTATGCTTTTTGACAGAATTGATAAAAAAATTTGCAGACTAGACCAGAATATAACTAGAAGGATCAGAAACATATCACTGCCCTCAATACGGAAAAGGCAGAGCTGTGTAGCTGTGTGCAGTGACACTAATTTAGATCAGCCTGCAGTGATGTGAAACCAGAAAGGTTTCATCTAAGGCATTGAAACAGATTAGACAAGAAACTGTAGTGGAGGGCTGCGAAGAAGATTAGGGGATTGGAGTACCTCTCTCATAAAGACATGCTCAGAGAGCCGGCCCTGTTTAGACTGGAGAAGAGATGACTGAGAGGGCATCTTATCAATACATACAAGTATCTCAAGAGCAGCAGGCATCACAAAGATGGGGCCAGACTCTCTTCAGAGCTGCTCAGCAACAGCACAAGGGGCAAAGGGCACAAACTGAAACCTGGTACATTCCATCTAAACACGAAGAAAAACTTCTTTGAGGCTGCCTTATCCCTGGAACACACTGACTAGAGAAGTTGCTGAGTCTTCTTTTCTAGAGGTGGTCAAAACACACCTGCATGTGATCCTGTGGAACCTGCTCTAGGTAAATCTGCTTTAGGGGGGCTTGGACTAGCTGACTTCTGAAGGTCCCCTTCAACCCCAACCGTTCTGCCATTTCAAAGAAGGCACTGGGAGAAATTTCAAAATGACAAGATTAGCATTTCAGATTTTGGTTTTGGTAACTATACTGTCTCCTGCTCAGACAGAGACACTTCTCATTTACATTTTGAGAGACTTACTGCGCCTCCTTTTCACAACCCTAAATTTTCCTAGTGTACTATAAAGATTTACATATTGCCTAATAACACAGGGCTTTACTTCAAGATAAACCAAATGAAATAATTAGAAGCATAAAATTAGGCTGTACAAGCAAATAAGCACTTGGGAATTTCTTTCTATGGATCCCTGTGTCAATCTTATCAATACTCTCAGGCTGCCAGCACACACAGAGGTGGTCTCATTTTTGTAAAGGTTATGTATAGTTGGAACTGTAACAAAAAAAAAATCAATCTGAAGAGCTCAGCTTCTAGAGCTGATGGAAGCCCACGTCACCATATCTGCACATCCTGACTTGCAACAGAATGTTTTTCAATTAATTTCTACAACTTCCCTGTCAACTGCAGGCCCAAGAAATAAGCGCTCAGCCGTAAAGAACAGGGATTGCACCACACATACCCCTCACTCCCACCCAATTCCTGTATCCCCCAGTGACAACACAGCAGGTCAAACTCAGCCTGCAGGTAACCTCCACTACACTGATACAAGCAGCAATTGTTCTGTTGATACTCAGCCTTTCTGAACATGACATACTCTGCTGCCAGTGTGCCTTCTCCTGTTGGACATTGGAGAATGACTACGGCTCCTTCGACGACGGTATTCTGGTGTGTAGGATCTGCTTCGAGAACGTCTCCTATGGGAATGAGAATGGGATCTGGAACGAGTGTAACGTCTGTGCGAATGTCTTCTGGACCTGGATCTTCGACAAAGAAAAAGCCTTTAGTCAGCTCATATGTCTATCATGTATTCAACTGTAAACCATACGTTTTCTAGAGAAAAGTCTTTTTTTAGATGATGTCTACAATTAAAGCCATTCATTAAAGCTTCTTCTACCTTGCACATCTAAAGATTGCATGATCTCCAATTAACCCTGCTTGTTAACACCATTTTTAATTCTTTGAGAGTACTTCTGGCATACACCGAGGATTTTATTCACAACCGTTTTCAGGACTTTAAACTTACATCAGCTTGGCTGCTTACCTAACTAACAACTGCACAGTGATACAGAGACTAGATATGCCATGCTGTAAAGTACTGTTTTGACTGAAAAATTGAAAAATCTGGCAGGACTACAGTACTGCAATATCTACAAGTGAAGTTTGTCTAGGCATGAAAATTATTCCAGAGAAAAAATAAAAAGCAAAACCCAAACACCTGCTTAACTCCTCAAGCACTTCTTTGCAAACGGTTTGCTGACAATAAGCTCAGTTTAAAACAAGTAGGTAATCGTCTGGCTGAACACTGCAAGAACAGAAACTGTAATGAACTTCGGCAATTCAGAGCACAGCAACTTTCAGTTGCTCTAGTGTAAAGTGTACAGATAGAGAAGATGTATTACTGATCTCTCTCAAGAACTGGGAAGGAGAAGCAACATAAAGACTATTCCTCTTTCCCCTCTAGTGCTACAAATATTGTTTTCTGGTTTCTCTCTTGGTTGATTCAAGAAAGATTCAGTAGCTCTTTCCATTTTCATCAGTATGTTGGTAAAAAGGAAGAGAAGATAGGTACTATAAACAAGGTAATATTTATGGCATATTTAGAGAAAAAGGTGTGAGACACTCCTCTTCTGATCAGTGCAAGCCTTGTCAGAACTCAGAGCTATAAAGCTTTACCTGCACACATCATACTTGGGGTAAAGACAGAGAATGGCATGTGATTCATTGAAAAATGAATTTAAATCTTAAAACGCTCACAAATCAAGATCCTATCCATACCCAATTTAAGATGTTGTTTTTGATTATGTTTAAATGAAAGAATGTCAAGAAAATTCACAAACAGTGTTTCCCAATATTTCCAACAGTTAGAGAACTTACTCTTTTTATCTAACCTGCACCAGGTCTCCCTTGACATTTTTCCCCCTGCCAAAGGAGAATCCCCCCCATGAACAATTCTGGGAGAATGAAGCAGGAGCTTCACAGAATTGAAATGCAATTCATTCTCTCCCTTCTGGAAGAAATAAACTTACATATTTAGTTATGATTTCTGTTGTTACTTCTATTTATAGTATTTTCTCTATTCATACCCATGAAATAATTTTCCGATTTTGTCCACCTATATGAGCCCAAACATGCAAATTAACACATCCTCGTTAATGCATCCCAGAGAGTTTGCAATTTTACAACAGTGGAAAAGAAATTTTATCAACCTACCAAAATAACAGCAGTAACACTGAGCTGACGTGAATAACTTTCTGAACATACCTTGATTTTGATCTTGACCTAGAGTGCGATTCAGAATGTTTGGAAGCCCTCGATGGACTGCGAGATCCTGACCTGCTCTCTGATTTTACACGAGCAGGACTCCCAGCTGGAGATTTTGACTGGGAGCGAGACTCCTAACAAAAAAGACAGTATTAAAAATGGTATTGGTTGTGTAAATGCCTAACTCCTAACATTTAAGTACAGTAATTCTATTATATTGATTGCTCCTGAAAAACAAATGGTTAGGCAATACCCTCCAAAACAAATTTCATTTTGCTAACCCACTGTTAATATTGTATGCTTGCCTCAAATAGGTCCCTGCTTGAACCAGATCACCAATTCTCTATTAACTAAGTAATCATGCAAATTCATCTACAACTTGATCATACAGACACTGGAACATAAACCATACATTTACTTAACCTAGGACCCATTCATTCTTCCAGATTCTTTTAATTCTACTTCACTCTTGCTTTCTACTTTTCTTCATTCTTCATTGAGTTTTTCATTTTTCATACTTCGTGTATTCTTCCCCAATTCAAACAATTCATTATAGCCTTAAAAAAATATTCAAGTGCTTCTATCTGACCAATCTTCTGTTCAATTTTTTCCCCCATTCAATTTTAATTTTCTGATCTTTAATACTTTTCATTAGCCTTCTTTTATCTTGATTTATCTTCCACATTCTTGGAAAAAACTCTTCAATTTCTTCACGAACATTAACCTTAATGGAAAAAGAACATTTAGTATATTTAAGCACGTGGGGATTATAAAACTCTGCTGGAGTTCAGATGTTATCTACCAAATTGAAAAGCCAGCAGGTAAAGTGCAAGAAACTATTTTATAAAACAACTTTAAAAAAATTATCTTTAAAACTGTATAAGTGTCTATGTTCTAACAATAAGCTTACTGAGTTCTCAATGTTTTACTGGATTTGCAAAGCTACCCTCCTCCCCTCTGATTTTTTGGTAAGATACATAGATACACTAAAAACTAATTAGCACAAATATACTGCAGTATTGATATCAGTGATTCCCCCCCCCTAAAAGAATAACTATGTGTTTCTCAATATTTAATATCCCAAATTTTACTCCTACAATTACTAAGACAATCTTTATTCAACAGAATGGCCAAAGATTTCCAGTCAAAACCTATCTATGTACATACTTACTCGCATAATACATGCACATAGATATAAGCAACATAAATTATCATTCTTCCTACTTTTTCTTCCTCATTGTTATCCTGTTTTCCATATAAACTAAGATGCAGAATAGTACAGTTAAAGCAATCCAACAGAAGTAAAAACAGGAGGGGTTTTTTTCTTGCATGGTAAGGCACACAAGAGAAAAACTAGGAAAACAAGCAAACAAAGAGCAGGTTAGGACTTCCTCACATTTTATACTGTACAGCATTTCTAGGGAGCTTAGCTATTAAAAACCCCTACAGAACAGTATGCTATATACAACTGTAACTTCACAAAATACTTAACAGAAAAATGCATAAGCAAGTTCCCCTCCCAAAGGTGTTACATTTTATGTTTATTTGCACGACTTCTCCTCCTGACTGTCTGCACAATTTTTTCTCAAGTTCCTTCTCACTCTACCTATGTCCGGATTTGCATTTTCTTTTGCATATAAATTCTTCACTACTTTGGGCTGCAGCTCTTTTTAAAGGATGATGTCCTCATATTTCAAGACTGTAAATTCACCAGAAATGGAACCTGAGAGACTCCTTACTAATAGCTATTATAGCCACACTACCATTCCTCTTCTCCTCAATAAACAGGACAAAGGACACATGGACAATGTCACTCACTAGGATGATAGGCCTGCCAAACTTTAACAATGAAGGCCAAATTCAAAGCTTGTCTGTGACAGGTGGATCATGTCTGCATAACAGGTTACCCTTATGAAGATGCCTATGTACTGAGCTAACTACATGACTTGACTCAAAAAAATTACGTACATGCCTTTAAGTATTAACCAATTTGATTTGGTGTTTTGACATTTGAAATCAGTGGCTTGCTATAAAGAAAAATTTCTCTTAGAACCACTAACATGATTTTTTTATCACCTCGCCTCTGGTCTTGTACTCTTCAATGTTTGACAGACTCCTAAATTCTTCCTTTTATAATTCATCCCCTGCAACAATTGACTATTTCTCTGGGAACTATTTGTACCTCTCTCCCTAGTAAAAATCATCAGTAGTAAAGAAAAACATTCAAAGTGACATCAGATTTCGAAAACACCCTTCAATAAAAAGACAAAAGAATTCACCCTCCTCAGACTCCTTTTCATAAGGATACTGCATTGTCCATACTTTTTACATTTGAAAGATCAATTCTTCAACAAGAACTCAGGAGACTTGAACAAAGGCACCCTCCACCCGTACCCCCAATCCTGCACAACCTAGAACTGCTGGGAGGTGCTAAAAGTACCATGGACCAATTGCTCCTACATAATGTAAAAGTCAGTGTAGCATCCTTAGCTATTCAACTGAAGCATCTTATAATACCACCCCATAGAGTCCTTAATAATATCAGCTATAACAGCACATCTGTATTAAGTTGACAAAAGCAAATACTGCATCATTTCAGATAGGTTAAATACTTTCAGAAGTATCTGTTTAAGACTCTTAGGGGCTGTATTCACAAATACACAACTTGAAAACTGGAACGACAGAGGGGACAGTGTAAATTCTTAGAGATTTCAAACTTCCTCAACCAAGTAACTGTATATGTAAACTGCAGCTGAAGAGACTACCTGACAGCAGATGCACGTTGTCATTGGCAAGCAATTGCATCTCATCTTCTGATGCAACACAGTTCACCTACTCAAAATTCCTACAATGCTTCAAAAAGACACTAAGGGAATCACAATAGCCTGCAAAAATTTAAGGACTTAAGAATGATGCTGAGAAAGTATTTTTATCAGCAAGACTATAGGCAGGGATTAAGGGATTCAGAGCTTCAAGGAGTCATAAAAATTTTAAAGAATTTTTCTCCTTTACTTCCTACTACAATTAAACAATTAGCAAGCTGTGTATTAGTCTACACCACAGACCAACCCAACTCTCCTGTATAAACTATTTATATCCATTATGCAATATGTATGACAAAAGTATTCAACATTCCCAGATTGACATCTTTACCATAAGAAATCAGACAACTCTATTATCCCAAAGCACTAAAATACATCAACTTTGTACGAGTCTTAGAGCGACCTATACATTCTGATCTTAGCTCCATTCCTACCAGAGAAACTAAATATTGCATAGTAGAGAAAAGACTAAAGACTAAAACTGCACTTTGGATCCTCAGCACTTTCTTAACTTTCTGTTCTAAAGATCCTCAGTCATTTAAGGGTCACAGATGAGACTCAGGTTAAACTCAGCTTATCCCACTAGCTTCCTACAAAACAGTACCTATCTTAATGACTTGGGTTTTATTACGCAGCTGTCCAGTCACTACTTTCACCCTTACAAACTTGTAGGCAGATAATTCACTATCTCTATGTCAAGCTATATAGATTTGCTGTCACTAGAGCCTGCAGGAAAAGAAACAGAGCCTTGCAATATTCTTCAGATCAGACTTCCCTTTCAAAACAAATCCTCCATCTGCCAATAACACTTTTCCCAGGTAACACCTCTCCCCAAAACACCAAAACCCCACCCACCCAAACATAAACCATACACCCTCCCCCCCAATAATAATTACAAAAAACCCAACTCCATTGTAACAGTGTGCTCCCTCAGAGTGAGATGTAGTGGCTTCCTCAAATACACACCACAAAATGGGACTAATGATTCACCAAGAATTGGAGCCCAAATTGTAGACAAACACAAAATATAAGGTTTGCAGCTTCAGTTACTGACTCTCTGGGTAAAATTCACAGCTAGAAACATTTAAGAGCGCACTGAGGGGTATTCCTAATCCTTGTTACCTTCTTCCCAGGAAGAGTAATAAAGCGAAGTGATATAGATATGGAAAGGATCTCTCCTCTTCCCTCATTACTTCAAGAACATACAAACCCAGACACTGAACAACTATCAACAACTTTAGATGATCCATCTGAGCAAGGCATCAGTCAGTCCATGCATTTCACCCACGTTGGTAAACTGTTTAACTGACCCAAATTCTATTTACCACTTAAACTACTTGCATCTATCCAAAGAAATCCTACTTTCCAATATGATTACTATTTTAAAAGCATTTAAAACGCTTTTATGCAGAGGAGAATTGCAGAAATCATAAGAAGTATTCTTTGCATTTTCCACCCACCAAGAGGAGGTATGATGAAGAACATGGGGGGAACCAAAACCAACAACTGACAAGCAACCAAAACCCCCACCGAATCAACCAAACAAAACAATCCCCTGATCTTTCACTTAACTCTTCTCTCCTGAACTTGTCATGCCTTACCTAAACTCCCACCTTACAATTTCAGAGTATTACAGAAAGGCTATCAAAATTTAGAGTGAGATGCTAACTAAAAAACATAATGTAAGTTTAATTTAAGCTTCCTGTAGCAAAGCATGGGAAATGGAAAAAATAAAAAAAATCATTAAATCACATAGAAATTTCAGGTGAAATTCATTTGACTGGGGGTGAAAAAAAGGACAGCACAACAAGTGGTCAAGCAATACTGTTTCCAAAAATCCTGTTAAAACTAAAAAAAAAAAAAAAGGAAGTCGAACTCTATTAAAAGGGGACAAAAAACCATAAGCAGTCAAAAAAGAAAGATGACTTTAGCAGCAGCCCACATAAAACTGTTAAGCTAATGACATCTCACTTATGAGGACAAGATTACATTTTGACAGGAATCTATCTCCTTGAAACTCACAAAAGAAGTTAGATTCTTTTTGCTTTATACTGTGATCTGTCACTACACTAAAAATAAAATGGATCCCTTAATTAGCTACTCTTCTAAAATACTACAGCAGTACACATAATAAGCTTCTGGATAAAAAGCATTTCATAAATTGTTACCTTGAAGACATGGCTATTTTAAAAGCTACTAACATAAGCAAACTTTATGTGTTTCTCAATGATCACACTTATAAAAAGAAAGAAGAGGTTTCAGCAATAAACTTTTTCAAATTACAAGCTAATCTTCTCACTGAGGCATGAAAATACACCTCTTCTGTAGTCATTCCTTTACAACACGTTGAATAAAGTAAAAAGAATTTATGTTCAAAAGGAGTAGTGTTCCCAGCTGGCAGGGTCCAGAACAATCCAGAATTTATTCACCTTGATTAAAAAAAACAAAAACAAAAAATAAAAATTGGGCTTTCAGAAAAATTCTCCTTTCCTGCCCTGGTCATTGGACACTGCAGGGTGATCACATCACTCTCTAAGCGAATGCAGTCCTTTGTGCCCGTGTTTCAAAAGGTGTGGGAAGCAGCATTCCTTCCTTTCCACAGAGGTGGCAGACTGCCACTGCTCGAGAGATGGAATACAATAGCTAAGCAAGCCCGACCTGGACACCACTGGGGTTTTTTTAACCAAAGTAAAAACTACTTACAAGTTGATCAGTAAGGGAATTCCTTATATATTTAAGTATTTTGCATCCAAACTTCAAGAAGTAAATATAAGGCACTTGCACAACTAAACTAATCCAAAAGCCACCTGCATACCTATGAAATATGCATACTTCCTTCAAAAAGATGGGCCACATGCAAAACCATACATTTCTTTAAGTGTTTTAGATTATACTATTTCTCTCACTGTGAGATCCTGCACAGAGCAGGAGGTAGCATCTCATTAGAATGATGACAATCAATATAGTTGTAAAATGGAACTTTACCTTTGTTCTGGTAAAGGGTTTTACCCATTTAGACAAACAACACATTAACACTGGTAGAAAACTACTAAACTTTTAAAATTGCAAAAATCAAATTTTACCAGAAGCTAAAAAAAAAAAAAAATTGATCGAAGTTTCAAGTGGAGCTACTGAAGTGCAGGTTTGTTTAGATTCCCTTTTGTTCATTGCTCTGGGAAACACCTAAAGATGCACCACAGACTGAAAACCAAATAAATAATAGCCTATTAAAAAAAAATATATAAAAATATGAAACGAAGTAGGATTTGCCTGTCATCTGACAGAAATAAAAGATTAAAAAAACTGCCTAATCTGCTCCCAAAATGCATTCAATGGTGATAAAATACTTTGACATTTCCAAAATGAAGTCACTGGATAAGACGCATAACTTAAAATCTTTTTTCTTCTTAATGTCCTTAACTTAGCTCTAGCACACACATTTAATTCTTCATTAAATCACCATGCTTGAGAAGGGGGCTTTCTTCTGTTCAACCAGCCACATTCTTAATAGACAACTTGCTTAAGTTGAAAACAAAATGACACGAAAACAGAGCAGATGTTGATTAGTCTGAGCACATTTGATTAAGATTTGCTTTAAAAAAAGTCAATAAAGGAGTGAGTTCAAGAAGGAAGAGCTCTACAGTGATTTTACTAATACTTTAGAAATTGAAGTTCTAAAGAGTGCAAACAAAGCAATTTCATTGGAAAGTTATTTCCCTAATTATTAATTTCCTGCCAATTAGTTAATTTGATTTTAAAATAATAAACTAGTAGCAAAGCACATACAGTATCTGTCTATAAAATTAGCTTTTTAAAAAAATTCTGATCTTACTCAACTTTCACTGAACTGCTTTTGAGACAATATGCATCTACACAGATGAAATACAAAAAGCCTTAAGCTAAACTTAAAACTCCTTTACTCCTTTTGCATTCGGTTTTTAAAAACACATCACACTAATTAGCACTTAAACTGACAGGGGGTGGAAGAATTGAAAGGGTACTCAGAATTCTTATTTGTGCCAATTTCCAAGAAAAAAGGTTATTTACAAACTTTCTTCAAGTTTCTCTCAGTGAGAACTTCTGCTTCACTCTAAGGCCTCCACTTCTGGATGTAGCAAACTGAAGCACCAGGATTTCAGTGCCTGACAGAGTCCTGTCCAATTGAGAAAAGCAGACTAAACACTACAGTCTCAGTTACACTTGCTTAATTTTATGCCTGTGAGCAGTTTCAGTGGAAATGAAATACAGAACAATAGTCTGAAATATAATTTCTTACTTCAAGTATTTTAGTACCATCACAACAAAGCAGTATTACTGAAGAAAAAAAAAGATAGAAAGGCTTACAAATGTTCTTCAGGAGAATCACAAAACCCCCAACTAGAAATCAATCAAGTACCTGCCATTATGGTCAGTTATGCCATATTGATTGAGAAATTTCAGTGTAGGGAGCAAAAATAAAAGTAGTTTTCCAAATGAAGCCTCATCACAGT
>JAHLSL010000044.1:13438799-13458937 GCA_025920805.1 Petroica traversi | reverse complement strand
CGCTCGTCCTCCCTCGGGCTTCCTGCCCGGCCGGTCCCGTTCCTGCGCGGCTCTCGGTGAGTGGGGCCGGGAGCGGGGCTCCCCCGGCCGATCCGGTCCCGGGGCTGTGGTGCGGTGTCCTTGGGTGGGGAGGGAGCGGTGGAACATCCCGGGTGTTCTGCTTTCCTTCACCGTGTGCAGTGGGCTTCCAGTCCTAAGCTGTGCCTGCAGTGACTCTGCAACACCGGCTCTGCAAGATCTGTCTTCTGCCGTAAGGACAGAACTTCCAAAGAGGCAAAGCATGATTACTTTGGTAGATATGGTAGAATTTACAGGAAGGGGGAAAAAAATGTTGTCAGGCAAAGGCAGGATCCTTAACAATGTCAGGTTGAGTGATCTTCGGGCACTAACAAGGCTGCATAAAAAAACCCAAAAGAAACGGGTAAATATTTCACTGAAATTCATCTCTTTGTAGTGTCGAGGAAATAGGAAAAAGTAATACTGAATGAGGTCTGCAAGATTTGAAACATTCAGTTTTAGGAGATGATAATATACGGAATTTCGTGAGAGCAAGAGTTGCAGAATAATGCTTCCTTCTTACAGTATGATAAAATTGCTTTATACATAGCATCTGATGATGTTTTGGCTGCAATTATCTTCGATTAAGTTTATTTTGGTAAATGTGTGTAACGTACTACCTTATTTCTGTAGCTCTGTTCATCATCCATTATTAATAAACACTCTTTTCGGTTCCCTAACCTAATATGGTAGCATCCTGTAGATTCTCTTTTATGTCTCTTGACACCTAGAAGATGCTGACAACTAGAGTAGAGTGTAATTTCTGTGTTTGTGTGCCATAAAACAAGCTGAGAGAATTTTTGTTCTATGCTGTGATGTGGAGTTTCCTTAGAACAGTTTAGATTGGGTAAAGTAGTTCTTTTTGGATTCTGTTTTGGGTTTGTTTTTTTGGTTTTTTTTTAATTTTGTCCCCTCAGTGGGTGAACTGGGGGCAGACAGATGTGTTTTGTCGCTGTTAAAAGTGATCTTTGTGGGAATTCCCACTTTTTATTTTAAGAGAACCTTCAGAAATATGAACATGATTTATATCATAGTTAAGCGTGCATGTGATTTGTACTAACTGTAATGTAGTGTTTATTTTGGGGCAAATGTAATGAATTGCTGTTTTACTCTCATGAGAATATCAGAGAAAGGAGATAATATGAAGATAGTATTAGGTTGTGGATAGCATCTTCTGGTAGTGTCACAAGGAGTGTGATTGCAGTTTTAGACCGAATGTAGAAATTTGTTGTTATCTTTGTTCCAGTTTTGACTGCAGATACCTGTCTGTATAACGCCTAACTTATCCTGGGCTCTTTTTGTTGTTTTGAGTGTTAAAATATGTGGCTGTTTAACAGGTACTTGAGAGCTTCAGAGAATTAAGCAATTATGCTGGAATTCCTTTGGTGTAGTAAATAGGTCTTTTTCCTGAAGTTTTTTACAGTTGCAAATAAAGGTACTTCCTTCCCCCCCCCCCCCCTTTTTTCTTTTTAAAGCTTTTGTAGTATCTGCTTTTAGAGACTCCTTTTGGCTATTTTCTCCTTGAAGGAGGCATTGGTATTAGCTACTCACAGATTGTGATCTATCTTGGGGATTGGATGTCATTTAGCTGCTAAAAGTAAGATATTTCCCCTGGAGTTCATGATCACTTGTACATTTTCCGAGAATAGTAAAAGGGACTAGTTCTTGCATCTTGCTATAAGTAGAATAAATGCATGCTGTCAGCTAAAATTGTCAGCTGTGTACTCAATGTATCTGAAGACTAGTAAGTGTCAAAAATAGCCATTTTCCAGTAGCTGTCAAAAACCTGGGAGGCTCAGTCACTCGAATGAATCTGTTTTTCCTGGTACAAGTTTACTGCTAAAATGTACTTTATATGCCAGTTGTTTTCTAACAACCTCTTTCACCCGTTATTGATAATTTGTGCCATTTTGTGGGCTGGGTTTTCTCAACTGAGTATTACTAATAATAGCCTCTTATATTTTCTTCTATGATTTACAAAAAAACCCCCAACTTTACAAACTTTACAAAAAATAGATATATTAATATTTACCGATGTAATTTAAAAGATTAATTTTGGATTGCTCAGAACTGAATGGGTACTTTGCCCATTTAAAATGGGGGCTGAACTAGAGGCCTAGACAAGGGAATGTAAAACTTATTCCAGTGAAATTGGTTTCTTCAGTAATATTGAAGAAATAGGAGGCTACCATGATATAAATAATCCAGTTAAAATTCTGGGTACCTTCACCTTAATGTTAAGAATAAAATGCTTTGCACATCACTGAGGTGTTACAGCTAACTAATATCTGCCATAATCCATTATTATGCTAAGATGAGCTGACAAGTCAATCTAGAAATAAGATTAGAGAAGAAAAGAAATCACTTGTCTTTAAAAATTCCTCTAGTGTTAATTTTCTAAAATCTTCACCTAGGAAGGAGCAAGAATCCAAAGCCTGGTCTGTATTGCAGTTTGCCATGGATATATCATATTGGTGGACAAATTTGTACTCAGTTTGAATTCTACAGGTTTCTTGAAAGAAAAAAAGACAAGTTAAATTCTTCCTCTCTCCCCAGTGGAACAAGTCCTTTTTTTTGGTTCCATTCTAGAGGAATAGGGTTTGTGTGGTGCACTGTGTGCACATGTGTGAGCAGTGGCAATCTCTCCCCCATTGCACCTGTCACTTCGTTAGGTGTCTACCCCCTCCCCTCCTCTCTTAATTCTCTTTAATGACACCTGCCTTCCTTTTAGGTCTCTCTCAAACGTTCTGTGAAAGTCCCTCTCTTACCAGTAACCTACATGCATCATCCTGCAGGCTTGGCTCTCTATGAAACCAGTCAAAATTAGCTAAACATTATCATCTCAGGAGGAAGTTTTGGGCTCTCAGGGGCTTTGGAAAGAGGGATAAAAAGACAGCGGTCAAATTTCATGAGGGAGTAGAGGTGTAGTGTGGGATTACTCGTCATAGCCTGCAATTAATAAATTGTGGAAGTGTTACTGGGAATTGAGAAGCCAAGAAGATGCCTTGTGCTCTGTTGTGACTCTTATCCTACAGTGACCTGAATGGCAGCAACAAAGCATTAAGGGAAAATAAAGAAATGTGTCCCAGGAAAAATGAAGCTGAGATTTTTTAAAAAATATTTTTTTCATTACTTTTTTTTTTAAGAATCTGATACAGAGATATGAAAATGTTTTGGGGCCCAGATGGACCCAGTGGGAAGAGGGGAAGTTCAGCAAGTGTAACATACTGACCCTGTTGATATACGGTTCCTATTGATATCTGCTTGCTTTAGTTTTCTTCATAAGCCTTGCCAAGCCATTTCCCCTCTCAAATCTTGAATGCTGGCTGACTGCCTACAGGCAAGGAACAAAGAATTTCTGGTTTTAAATGGTTGGTTTATTTTAAAAGCATTCATTGGCAGTAGTCGGCAAAATAAAGGGGAAAGGTGCTGGAAAAAAAATGCTCTAAGGTACTTGAGGAGACTCCTTAGACACAATGCAAAATGAAAATAATTATTGGTAGAAAGTGTAAAACAAAAACAATTTAAACAGGAATGCATGCACTTAAATAGAGACAGCTCTCCAGTATTTCTAAAATCCTGACAAGAGGTAGTCTTGTGTTTGGGCTCTCAGATAATTTTATATCAGAGCCACTGTAAGCTTGCTGTGTGGGTTTTCAAGCCGAAAGCAGTATGTTTGTGCTTTCAACTCGAAGTTCAGCTACCAAATTGGTGCTGTTCTTAGAAGCCTGTAGGAGGTAACACCGTTCCTGGTTTAAGATATGTTTGAGGTTGTCCCAGCGGCTCATCAACAGCAACACTGTGTCTGCTCGATGAGCTGTGACTTTTCATGGCCTGTGTATCCTTTGGCTGTGTTGAGAGAGAGTGTGAGATTTTCTTCTTTCATTGGAGAAGAGAAGGTATTTTTGGTAGTTACCCATTTTTGCTATTCCCTTAAACCTCACATTTCCTTCACTTGGTGTTCCCCAAAAGACAGCTAGCAATAAGGCAAAAGGATATTTTTTTTTTCAGTGTGCCAAGTCTTGGGCATGTAGAAGCAGGGAATGAAGGAACACATGCTGCAGGAGAAGGTATAAAGATAGAAAAGACACAAAGGCAGACTCCTTTGGCAGCGCACTCCAGCAGTGGTACAGAACTGCTAAAGCCTGCAACTCAGCAGCCTTCTTAGTGATAGAGCAGCCTTTTTTTTGCCCAGAAATATGCCTTCTTAAAAGGGAAAGACCTTTGAGTTTCATCAGCACATTTTGGTGGGCTCTGTTATGTCAGGCATTACTGGGGTTTTGTCAGTACAGTCTCCTCTTTCCCCTCTCTGCTGTGATGTTTTTCTGTTGACCAAATTTTACAGCAGCAATGATAGGAATACTTGAAGTGCTGAGAGTAAATTTTATCAAAAGACAGCTAAATGTGGTTTCACTTGCCTGGGAACTGGCATTGCTGTTAATGGTTGGTTCTGAGTAGAATATCCTGCTCTTTTATGGTGCTGTGCAGCTGTCTGAGGGCACCTGATTAATGAACCTGGGAACCAAAGGACAGTGTTGGTCTGCAACAGTCACCAGTATGGATGTGCCAGTAAAGGACAGTAGTTTCATTGGCATCTTCTCAGGAACTCATGAACTCATAAAAATATGAGGAATGTGGTTCTTCCTTCTGCACCAGTTTTAATCAGGGCTCTGTGTAAACACTTCACTTCTTTGGGCACCTGTTTGCCAGCTGTACCTCATGCAGATTTTTCACCTACTGCCAAACCAACAGCCATCTAAGACTGCAAATTACCAGAATACAAATGTCACTTTTGGCATTCCAAAAAGTCTCAGCATGTGAGCTCCTGGGCTCCTAGGTGCTTATTGCATTGTCTCAGTCTTCTAAAATTAATTGGCTAGTGAACGTATTCTATGCTGTTTTGGTGTGTGTCAGTCATTCTTTAGACTTCTCATTTTCATTGCTGCACAGAAACTGCTAATAGTTTTCCAAACAACATAGAACCAAGCTGTCTGCTTTCAGAATGGTCAGCACGATCAATTCCTGTCAGCTAAGTGAAGCTCAAAGTTTTCTGCTGGAAAATTAGAAAACAAAATATTTTGGAGGTCACAGAGGTAAATGGGGCAGAGGGTGCACCCTGTAAATAGATGCAAAAAGGGGGAAAAAAATAGAATGGAGCTTGATGGTACTGTGAATTTTTTTTTTCCTGGTATTCAGCAATGATTCTTGTCTTCCTGAAATGTTTGTGGCTATTGGAATGAGGTATCACCCTGCATATTTACAGGCAGTTTATTGTTTACTGATTCGGTACCCTATCTTTACTGAGGGATGTTGCCATGAATTTAATAGTAATTTCTTGTGCAGGTGTAATTTTAGTATGGTAATTTAAAATCGTTAATAATTTCATAAACTTTTATGTGCTCGCACTGAGATGGTAATAAATTCCAATTTTGTACTGTACAGTTATAGTATTGTAATTATTAATGTCAGCTTTTATTTGTACTGTTCTGATTTCTGTCTGCTGTCTCTCCTATTACAAGATTTTTTCCACTTCCTATGTAATTGGGTGCATGCTTCTTCGACTGTATATAGCTTTTTTTTTCTTAAGCTCTGTCTTGATAAATCACTTCTTCTATTTATGCAGATAATAATAATAACTGGTTGCAAAGCCAGACTCGCTCTTAAATTCACAGTGTAATGTTGCTGTTGATCATAATTTGGAAGTGAGGAACAGATAAATGTTGTGGTAGTAAGTAATAGATTGAGTAAAATTCCCACTTACCAAGCCTACTTTCTTAATATACAAGTTCATTAGCGATCTGTCTAGGTCTGTAGAGTATCACTGAGGAACTACTGCCTTAGTGTTTGAGATTCTATCTTTCAAAATGTATGACCAAAGAGATTATTTTATTGAACTATATGTTAACAGTACTATTTCCATTGCATTTTTCTTGGTTTTATCCTTAGAAGGATTTTTGATCTTTGAATCAAATGGGGTTCTCTCAGGCTTTGGTTTTCTGTATTCTTTGCATCTGCAAAATGCTTATTAATAACTACCAAAAATACTGGATGGACCTGCTGCTTTCTTTTTCTCTTACAAATAGTTATTGTCGTCTGTCCCGTACATTTTTCAAAACTGGAAAGCACACAAATCAGCTCTGCAGGACAGGCTTAAATTTGCCCTATAACCACTTCTAGTGGTTTAGGAGGGCTGGAGTCTCTTGGGCAGGCTAAAAGAATGATGATAAATTTGTGCCAATCTTTCATGAGCCGATTGACTGACAGAAGTGGCAGTGCTGTAAGGTGCAATAAGTTTTCAAGAATTTAGGTATGGTTTGTTTTCCTGATAAACTGAAGTTGTTTCAGGGGGGTGTATGAGGCATTCCTTTGCGTTACAGATAATTTAATTTTTGTGTTGTATGTTAATATAATTCCTTGGTTTTTCTGGGAATGAGTATAGCAGAATCTGAGGAAGACTTCACAACAAAATTCAAGAAGGATGTTTTGGAAGTATAGGCTGGTTTTCATGGAGAAGGGTCTGTAATCAAACTGAAGTCTGATGCTAGTTAAGTAGTAGTTAAATATAACTTTACTTTATTATGGAACATATAACGCTTTTTCTGTAGCTTTTTCTTTTACCTTTGATCCTTTTGTTTCATGCAGTCAATAATATAATTTATGTATGACTGATTTTGAAATACAGGTCACAGGATAGTAACATGATTTTATTTTGGAGTGGATGAGTGAGTGCCTTAGTTCATTGTTTTTGTTGCCAGATGTATGTCAGTGTTGTGGTACCACTGGATAAAGTTATATCCACATTGGTAGGTTTTGGCAGTACTTTTCTTAGACAATCAGCAGTGGCAACAGTGGAGAAAACCAAGCTTTTTATATGTCTGTAAAAAGCAAACATAGTGTCAGATCCTCAATCAGGAATTGGTTGTAACTCCGAGTTCTAATGTTGCTCCTGGCTTAGGCTTGTAATTTTCAGAATAATTTAAAAACTCATTCTGATTTAAAGAACTTCAGAAAACTGGCACTTGAATCGGTGACTTCAGGCTGCTTATTAAAAGGATTATCTGGAAGTTATTCTCTTCTTCATGGATTCTTGGATTGCTATTTTGCCTGCACTCCACTCAGGGGTTTTGTTTGATTTGGGTTTGTTTTGTTGAATACTTAGTTTTGTTTTGGGTTTGCGGGTTTGGGGTTTTGTTTCTTCCCCTCCTCAGATTTTGAGATTTTGTTCTGGTTGTACTCGGTCATCTTCATGGTTGTCTTCCTTTTCTCTCAGTCTCTTTGAATAGGGATGGTAGGAATTCCAACAAGGTGGGAATTTTCCAATGCACCATTTTTCCTGTTGCTCTCTGCAGTGCTTTGACTGCCTTTGCCACAAAAGTCCCTCAGCTGTGGTTGGGAGAGTGGTATGCCAGCATCCAGGATAAATCAGTGTGAAGAAGGAAGTCTCAGCTTCCTTCTTTTCCTGCTCAGGGAAGATTTCCAACTCAGCATATTCTGTGCTTTGAGAGAATGAGGGAGAATAAAGATCACAAGCGGCAATGTTTCTTCTTCCATGTGAGCTGCTATTTTCTGTGGTACTACCTCTAAATTACTGAAAACAAAGGTCCATTCTGAGTCCAAGTTTTGTTGAAACGATAATGTTCTTGTAGAGAAGTGCTGATCCTTCAGGGCAGCAAGAGGTGCAAGAATATTCCAGACCTTCCATTTTACTGTGATATTATCTTCCTAATATGTGCGCCTGCTACTCCAATGTTTTTTTTTCCTACTTCCAAATCAGGTGGGAATAAGCCTGTTCTTTTTTTTTTCCCCCAGGGTCTTGTGGGGAGTGTGTTATGAGTCACTAGAAGTGCATGCTTCAGGGGAAAAGAGACCAGATCTCCAGAACTTTGAGATTACACTGGAATTCATTAAAAGGGAAGGGCCTTTAAAGTTTGTACAAGTGACAAGTACAAATAGTTCCTTTCATTTTGGAACTCCTTGCTCCCAGTTCCTTTGCCTAGTGTCAGTATTTGGGTGTTATGCAATTTCCCAGCAGGTGAAGCCCTTGATTTCCATTAGTTTCAGCAGTCAGCGTGTGCACTGTGAATCAGATATACATGGCGATGGCCCAGTCTGCAGTTCCTGCTGCTGCCTGGCAGGAGTTTATTCAATCTGTTCCTCTTGGCTAGACCACTTATCCTGGCTTGTGGTCTTATTTACAGTGTGATGGCAGAGTTATTTCTACTCCAAAGGACTGTAGTTATATTGTCTAAATGCTTCAGGATGAGATATGGCTGGAGATCTGTGGAGAGCTGAACTAAATTTAAGTTCTGCAAGAGCTATCTGTTCTTTTCAGCCTTTTTTTTTTTTCTTTTTTTCTTTAATAGAAGTAAAGACTTTTGGGAATTGGGTTTGAAACTTATGTCTCTTCATGAGAGGTACTGTTTGGTCTTCTGAGCCTTACATGATTACTGTACTCCTGGACCTCGGAGTGTTTTCCATCATATTTGATACTGTTCCGAGATTATACAGATACATAATGATGTGGGTGCAGTTTATTCTTTAAAGTCTGAGTGCAGAGCCATGGCTTTGGCAAAAAGCTAGGGAATAGAAGTTTTGGTTAGTGCATGCTTAGGGAAGACCTGTTTCAGGAAATCTTAAATGACACAATTCCAGATATTCATGATATGGAATAAAAGTTTTCTTTCTTACTTTATGTTCTTAAGGCAAATTTGTGTCTTAAAACAGTCTTGAGGGGGATAATCACATTCCTTGAAGAAAGTACATCCCACTGCAATTACAGTGGGAGTGCAGATTACTGTGTGTTGGCTGACTGTCCTCCTTCACAGTAACACCCCACAGTGGAGGGTGAAGTTGTTCCTCATTCAGTGATTTGGGATTGCCACTCACATTAGTACACCCAGCAGTAAAAGTAAGAGTTTATGTGCTGGCAGTGGCTATCACAGGGCATTTTCCACACAACAGGTTGTTACTGTATGGCAACTCTGGTGTCCAAGCCCTAATGTTGTCCCTGCCTTGGGTTAATAATTTTCAGAATAATTTAGATATGCATGTTGATTTTAGAGCACTTCAAAAATTTGCCACTTGAATCAGGCACAGTGGCTGCCTGTTGAGAGGATTATCTGAAGAGTGAAGGTGAAAGGTATGCAGCAAGTATGGCTCGGTGCCCTGCTGGCAGGGACACTTGTGTTGGGATAAGTGCAGCTGGTCACTGGAGGGGATGAAAAGTGCCATGGAGGCAGAGTTAGGTTTAGGTGAGAGCTCAGCATCAGGAGAAACTCGGTCTCAATATTCTGATACAAACTGAGGCTTAAGTGCCGCTACAGAAAGTCTGGTGAGGAGCTCTATTATATAATTTCAGATAAAAAGTGCTTGTGTCAGGTAATATATGGGGAAGAATTTGGAATAATGAGAAAAAATGTAGCTTTTGTGTAAAATGAGTAGCTTTATCTGGGCTATGCTAAATAATAGAAATTCTCTTTTAAGAAAGTATTGAATAATTGGAGTGGTTTCAGAGATGGATGAAAAGTGAGAAATACGAGGTATACACATGGAAAGTCTGAAAATGTTTGAAAATTATGTATATGTAAATATACGTACATATATGATGAGTCTGGAACATCTGCTGTCACTGTCTTATAACACAAGAAGAAGGAAATGCTGAGTGAGAGTCTTACCAAGCTTTCTTTTAAAAGCATGGTGAAATCAGTTACTGGACAGTCAAATGCATGCATTCATAATAAAATGAAAAATGATTCTATGTTCTTCCCTAACATAGTTAGTTCGAAGTTAGGTTTAAAAATGTAGTTCTATTTTTAAAGCATGTAGCTCAAAGCCTTCAACTGCAACCACTCCACAAGTAAACGAAGGTATCTTCACTTTTATTTAAATCTTTTTTTTTTTTTTCCCAGTACAGAGATCCCTGAAGATGTGTGGCTCAAACTGCTTCAAATTGTCTGAACATTTGCTATTTAACTGCTGAAGCTTTGCTACCACTTGCTTTCCTCCTGAAGCTTTAATCTATTGAAGGATCAGAATTGGGAACTATGGTAAGACATTTTTTAAAGTTGTAGTTGAAGTGCAATGTGCCAATTTATTTTGGTTTTATCTCTTTGTTCAATAATAAGACACCAAAACAAAAAACCTTAATGATGTACAAAACCCAAAGGGGAAACACTGAGCTAGCTAACCAACCAAGAAATATATTCCCCATATTGTCTATTCACACTTGTGCTTTGAAGTGAAGAGTAAGAATCAAGTGAATAATTTCACAAGATCTTGTGTGTAGATGCATGTGTGTAACTCATAACAGTGTTGTATAGAAATGTTGTACAGGTCTCTTCTAGATACTGGATTTTCTTTAAAATGCATTTGGGGCATAATGTCAGTTTAAATTTAAAACACTTAATGTGATTTGTGGAAGCGCAGAAGTTTTAATTTTTAGAGGGTAAAAATAGGAAGAGGAAACCATGTGAATAACAGGTGGGATGGAAATATAACTGAACCTCTAAGCAGATAAAAAACCCCATAATGCTAGATGATGAAATAATGCTGTGTTTGGACACTGGTATTTGTTCTTGATCTCAACAACTGTAGCACTTTTGAATAACCAACTGGTACTTTACAAATTTCAGGAATCAAGACCAACTAAAACATGAGAAGATAGATTCAAGATGATCCAGCCAGAAGATTTTCCACTTCATAGAAATATTATTTTTGTTTAATATGTAATACAATTTGACAAAGCCAAATTCAGTTACTTAGCTTGAAATTAGGACACGTCTCTGACCTTCATCAGAAATGTTTCTAACATTTTCAAGAAAAAATATGTCCCAGAAACTGAGTATGTTTTTACTAGTCTTTGGAATCATTTGGGGTTTGATGTTGCTACGCTACACTTTTCAATATCCAAGACGCCAAAGCAGTGCTGAGTTGCGTGGACAGATATTAGATCTCAGTAAGAGATATGTCAAAGCACTGGCAGAAGAAAATAAAAACCTAATGAATGGTGGTGGGGCAGCCTCCATGGCAGGATATGGTAAGAGGAAAAAAAGCCATACTAGTTACTTTAATACATTATTTTTCTGAAAACTATAAAGTTATAATTTTTTTTAAGTAGTGTGCTGCTCTTCAGCAGAAAAACACCCTCTCTGTATTAACTGATTTGATTTTAATTTATTCAGTGAAGTTGAAGATTAGGATGAGCTGCAAAATCAAGCTTCAGACATGAAATTTTTGCTTTCTAGGATTTTTTTTAAGCTCCCTCCTGGAACATGAATACAGTTGCTTATAGAAGTAACTGTTACATTATACTTTTTCTAACTCTTCAGTTATTGAGGCACAAGCACGAGCTTGATACAGGGACAAAGTTTAATATTAAGTCACTTCAATATTTCAGATTCTTCTAGTACCTCATTGTTAACTTCCTGCTCTTATTTATTGAATTTTCTTATCCTTAAAAAAGCAGTGAAAAAGCAATATACTAGTTAATTTTGCAGTCTGGAGACTGCAAGGCATTTATGAATCTGGCAGAATCTCCCCTTGTTTTAGAAGCAGCCATAAGAGATAAGATCCCTTTTCTTGCAAGCTTTAATACTTGGTGCATCATATCTCTGATGTGCCTGTCTTGTGAATATGTACCTAACTTACAAATAGTTGGCCAGTATTCACTATCTCCTAAAATATTGAAAAGATAAATAAAAATGTGTTTTTTTAAAAAAATAGACCCGGCTCTGGCTTGAATTGTTAAGCAATTTGTTTTTTACTTTTTCAATGTTAACATTACTAAACAAGAACAAATTAATTTTAGTGGGAGGGACTGACCTGAGACTTCTCTTTTTGAAATCTAATTTACTACTAATTTTTAATTTTATCTCTTTTACTCCTGTTTTTTTGCTTTGATGCCTGTGAGCTTTCTCCCCAATCTTTGTGCTTAATTAAGAATTGATTAGAGGGCAGGATGTAGAGAGTTTGTAGATGTCTTCATGAGTAGGGGGAATTTTAACAACTTGTAAAACCTGGTAAGTTTGTAAATTTTTCTCAAGTCAGAAAGGAGATCGTGGTTGGCAGCAGCATAATTAGCTCTGTTGAGAGATGTTACTGGTTTTGTGTTTCAGAACATGAGAATGTTTTTACCATCTTTTCTCTTATTATTCAGTCAAGAAGGATGTAGATAGATTTTTTTACCCTGTTTTATAGCTTATGTAAGAAGCAGTAAGATCCCTTCTAATAACACCTTTTCTCTGGGTTAAGTCTTTCATTTAGAGGAAAGCTATTAACTACCTTCTTTATGTTGGGAAGCATTTAGATATATTCTTTTGCATCTCAGGCTATAAGTCCAATGCTGTTGCCTGGATGAAATTTGAAATAATACCTTTGAATAATCACTTCTAATGTTCCAACTAGTGTTTTTAATCTTATACTCAAATATTTAATAGGCTGCCTTCACAGTTCCCTGTTGTGGTGGTATCTCCCTTCGCTAAAATACAAGAACTGTTATTAAAGAAAAATCAAGCAGCTGTTTGATTCTGTACTTGAATACCAATCTGCACTCCTTTCCAAAAAGTGTGGTAGGAAGGATAGCAAGTCTTAAGATGTGAATATGTTGAAATGGCAGTTCTTTTCCACACATAATAAATAACAGGCTATAATTTGTTTTTCCATTATCTTCAGCTGATCTTAAGAGAACAATTGCTGTTCTTCTGGACGACATCTTACAGCGCCTTGTGAAATTGGAAAACAAGGTTGATTACATCGTTGTGAATGGCTCAGCAACAAACACCACTAATGGAACCAACCATCAGGTGCCAGTGACTTCAAATAAACGTGTAAAGCCAGCGAGCAACATTAGATAGCAAACAGGGCTGTTTTGTGTTGCTACATCATTGATGGATAATATTTAAGATAAGCTTTTTATCTCTGGCTAGGGCAAAGCAGTAGTTGACTCTAAAACAAGCGTAAACTATGGTATTCTACAATGTGCTTGGATCTGTGTAGGCCTAACATGTGCTTAGGTTCTCAAAGCATTATTTCATTGCCTTTGAGCAGAGCTTCTGAAGTGATCTTTGTTGTCTCTAAAGATATTTTGATATCATGATTTGATGTAGTAGGCCATTGGATAATAACAATACGTGGAAAGCAATGGAAAACTTATAGGTAGATTTCTAAATATATTTATTTAAGTATGAATAAAACATACCTTTTGCATAGGTGAGCAGTATTGTAGCTTATTAATTTTTTGCGATCTGCATTAAGCCAAGGTAACTGAGGAAAATGTGTTGCTAAACAGATGTTAAATGTGTACACTTAAAATATTTTGTTACTTATTTACTAAAACAATATTAAATTGAGGATAGCATCGGTGGTAATATTTTAAAATTGTGACCCAAAGAATGTCTTTATTTGCACTATCTGTCAGAATAGTTGAAGAGAATTTACTGTATATTTATTATAATAGAAAAACATTCTAGGTAGTAACACTGTCCAGGTTTATCTTTATGCCAGAGATAGGGCAGTTAGATTATCAGAAGCAAATCATCATCTGTGATATCTTAGATGATTATTTCTTAAAAAGATATTTAAGTGTATGTATTTTGTAATTGCAGATAAAATTATTTAAGTGATGGAAATAAGTTTTGGATATGTGAATACAGTTTATTTTTATTCATTGCTGTATGTTTTTAAAATTTTAATGCCTTGCAGTTTGTGTTGAGTATAGCACACCATCTCCCTGAATTGCTTTCTTGATCAGAAGGAAAAGCAATGAAGGGAGTCAAGGCATCTCTGCATTTAACAGAGGTATTTGTACAAAGGGTGTCTAATCGTGGACTATTTGAGAGCTAAGGTAATGTTTGCCTTATGTCAGCCTTACAACAAAGTGAATTGCATGCAGTGTGGGTGCACTGTATCTCAAATGTTACTGACATCCTATCAAAGTGCCACTGAACCTGTTCTTTAAATTGTACTGAATGTTTGGAGGAGACAGAATGTTCAGGGACTTTTGCCAAAAGTGTCCTGTAAGTGAGATTTTGGGGATGAGTAAAATGGAGGTGCTGGATGATATACCAGGCAAAGTTATGCGGTTTTTTTCCTTTCTTCTTTCCCTGCTGATATTCTTGATGGTTATAAAGGAAAATACAATTGCAGTCTTAGTAGTTAGTTGGGATCCAGGTGATTTTTTTTTTTGTCACATTGTGTGTAAACATATACTCATTTCAATGCAAAAAGAGAAAAATAAATTTTTAATTGTACTTGTAAATGTTCCTGTTTTTTTTTGGTGGGGAGGGGGAGTTGGTTTTTTTGTAATTAAATGGTGTTGTCATACTTGCTACATGTGCTCTATCTATTTCTGGATTGGAAAGTTGTACATCTCTGATGTTTAGCAGTATTCTTTCTGGTATTTTTCCTTCTCAGTTACTGAGTTCTTCTGCTCTTGAAGTTCAACTGCCCTGAAACTTTCCTCAGGTTAGAGGTGAGGGGAGAAAGGAATGAAAATAAAATAACCGATTTAGATCTTTAATGGCGAAGACTTCACTGTTTAACCTAAGGGTAAAGAAGATACATGCAGAATTTCTTTTGAACTTGCAGATTGACAACATGATGATAGATGGATAGATAGATAGATTTATTTTTATATCCATTTATCTGGTTTATTTCCTGATACTTGATTGTTGCAAACCAAAACCTTTGTGCTATAAACACCCAGCTCTTGTGTGTGTATATACAAAAGTAACTCTTCTTTTCTTATGAGGTCATGTGGAACCTCAAAGTTACTGAGGAGTGTTAAACAAGCATAACAAGACTCGCAAGTTGAGTCTTTGTTGCTGTGTGCACAAGCAGGTGATTTTATGTAGGGAATTTGGAGACTGATACATGCAGCCATGGTAATTCCTAGGGCCATTAGAAAATAGTTCATTGTTTTCTTGTTTTCGAAGCCCAATGGCTCATTGGAATCAGTTTGTACTTGACAAATTGTTATATATAGTTACATAGAGAAAACTGTGAACTACCTCTCCTGTGGCCTAAAAGTTCCATTCATGAATATAATCGAAAGAACTGTGCTCCAGCAGTGCAGAAGGTGAAAGCTGACTTTGATCCTTTTTGCTGAGGTGGCAAAACTAAACTTAAGGTGTGCAAACTAAGGTAAAAAAAGGTAACGAAGGCATAAAGGGAGTCTCAGGTGACTTTCCTATTGATAACAGTAGTAAAACATCTATCTGCATGTTCTAACCTGCAGCCTCCCATACAGGGCATACAAAGCTTGGAGGTTGTGTAAAGAACCCAAGAGCTTGTGAAAAAGAAGCAAGTGAAAGCCTACCTGAAACACAGGTCCAAAATGCTTGATAGTGTCACAGCATTTGGTTGTGTTGCCAAGAATATTTTTACTTTCTGAGGAATATTTAAGTAGTATTTCTGCTGTGTTGCAGATTTTATGCTGCAGCTGTGCATTTCCCATTTCAGATTACATCACAGAGCCCCTCAAAGTGACCTCATTCAAATTTTGTATATATGGAATCTCCTTATGGTTGGTTAGTTCTTAGGCTGGATGGAGTTTGGGGTATTATTTCCTTTTCTTTCTTCTCCTTCTGCCCTTTGGAAGGCAGGAGGACATAGAACTGCTGGTTTGGGAGTGGGGAAGGATTTTGGTTTGTTCTTGAAATCTTTTGGTTAATTAGGAGACTTGAATTTTCCTAGCTGTAATCTGTTTATCAGCAGATTTCACTAGGTAATTGGCACTACTTCTGTGTCTCTGAGTGATTGCTTAATGTAAGTAGCAAACAAATGTTCAAGATCCACTTCCAAGCAAAAGTTCTAATGAAGAAAAATGGAAAGAGAAGAATATATTTTGATTGCTGTCTAAATAGGCAGAAACAGCACAGGTCTCAATACAGCTCTAGAATTCTACAACTAAATACCTGGCAGGCAAAAATCTTGGGGAAATTGTCTTTATTCTCTGGTTCTTTCTGTTGCTTTTCTCATCTAAGGAAATAATTTTGAATCTTTGCATAGTAATCTTAACATAATGAGGATATCCAAGCATTGTCTCACAATTGTGTGTGGAGAAATGCTGAGTGCCTCTACATTAAAGACCTTGGATGGACAGACACTCCTCTGAAACACATTAAGACAGCTTTTAACAAGCTGCCTGTGCACTGTTAAGATCACAGAAGTTTGCTGATCTTTTTTAAATGAAATAATTTTAAAAAATACAGAATCCTGGCACAAGGATGTACAGGTTCTTGTGTTTAGTGTGGTGAAACATCAGTATCCTTGGCACCCAGTATTATGCATCACATATTGCACAGTTGTCTGTTTTTCCAAGTAACTGCTAAATCCTTGTTTTTCAATTACACAATCATTTAAAGAAGCTGACTAGATAGATCTGAAGTCTAATTAAAAATATTTGCTAATGCAGAGGTTTCTATACCGCATCATGTTTGTGATGTGTGCAAGTTGCTTTAGCAACCAAGCACCTCCTGTGCAGGGACATGTTCTGGGGGGATTTGCTGCTGTCACAGCCTTTCCTTGTGAGAGCACAGAAGCAGAGTAAGTTTGGGAACCTCTATCAAAAAGTTTATTTAGAAAAATGATTGCATAAAATTTAACATTCCAGTATATCATGTTTTCTTGAAAACCTTTTAATTCCTAAAAATACACTGACTAATTGAATTAGCTGAATGTCTAAAGCATTCTTATGTAAAACTGGTGGGGTATTTTTAAAGGTAATATAGTGTCAATTAACAGTTCATCAAAATATGACCCTCCTTACCTAAAAATTGTACTCTTCCATTGTTTTGTACCTTACAAAACAAAGAGTCTGCTATCTTTGGGGTTCAATTTAGTGTATCTGATAGCATGTCACCTTCAAAGGCAAGAGCAAAATGGGAGACTTCCCTTTATAGCAGCCAGAAAAGTGAATTAGACTTTTGCCATGTATTTCATGTGGAAGAGACTGGTACTGAATGACTATTTCCCTGATCTCAGTTTGTTAGGAATGATGCACATAGGCATTTGAAAATATCCTTTAGGTTATTAAAATGAAGTAAAATTTAATAAAAATTCACATTACATACATTTGTGGAATCACATCTCTTAAGCACCAGTGGCATCACATGCTGCTGAATTACCTTATCTCTAAGTGATCTTAATTACAAGTTTTCTAACTGTTTGTCAGTACCTCCAGCAAAAACCTTTCATTATTAATTGACCTTTTCTTGCACATATTCCCTGTGGCATTCATCAACTTACTCTGTCAGTTGGTGTCTAATTGGGTTCTGTTTTTCTGATAGCAAAACTGAAGAGAAACGTTGACATTTTAAAATACTGTAAAATAGGTTTGCTAATACACAAACTAATTTTTATTGTAGCATAGTATATCGTCATGTTTAGAAGTTTGTAAAAATGAGTACTGCTTGCATTTGCTTTTAATTGTGTTGGGATATTGATAACACAAGTGGAGAGAGTAAACAATTTGATGAAAACTTTTTCTGTTGTTCTTTATGCCACTTAAATTCTTCTCCTTTTCAGAAAAGCTAATCAGATAGTCATTGACCAGATCCATAGAAATGAAATTACAAATACTTCAAAATTATGACTTGAGGTCTAAAATTTTAAAACATGTTTTTCCTAAATTAATTTTCTTTTGCATTAGTGAAGTGGCTATCTTCAATTTATAGATGTTTCACTGAGAATAATTTTAAGCACTTGTCAAACTTGTAAGGGTTTTAAAAAATTTAAAGGGTCACACATTTTATTGTTAACAGAGGGTGTTGAGAGAGACTGTCAACACCCTAGGAAGCATTAAGCTGTTGCCTTTGATGTGTAGGCAGCACCTTAGGTCTCACAGAGCTGTACTGTAAGTGTGTGTCCATATGTTCAACCCACTTTGATGTGTTCAGAGATCTTGGGCCAGCAGTATCCGTATGCTACATCACAACTACAGGAGGTAAAACATGCCATCTGGATTCCAGTTCCTTTTACTTACCTTGTGTCATGGCTTCTTCATAGTAGCAGAAAGCAACCATTTTTTTTCCTTCCCTGATCTTCAAAATTATTTGGGAGATTACAAAAAAAATGTTTTGAGCAGTCTTTAATGAAATTTCTTTTGGATGTTTGTTAAATATCTCTTAGAAGGGATGAGAGACAGGAATGGGTTTTCTAAATTCAAAATGTATTCCAATACTGATGCTATGACAGTAAAAAGAGAGTGTTTGAGATACCTTTATTAGCTAAGAACTCAATTCCTGAGTTATTAAGTCTTTCACCTTTAATATCTGTTCCCAAGGAAGTCTGCTGGTCCAGATTTGGATCCAAGCAGATCTTGGAGGGGGGTCTTACTAGCACTGGGTACTAATAAACTGAACACTCTTTGTATTGCAAAACCTTTGCTGTGATCAGATCTGGGGAAAAAAAATCCTTAATTTTTTCGATGGGAAGTAGTTCATAGGACAGATGCCTCACAAAAAATTACTTGATTTCCTACTCTAAGTAAGTTCTCCCTGGCTGTTCATGCCTAAACACTGACATGAGTGCCATATAGACTAACATTTGTATCCCTCACTGAAAGCTGCCTTATTAAGAAACCTGGCTCTTCTCTCTAAACCCGAAGTATATTTCAGAGGACTGTTTTTAACAAAGATCTTGCACAGATGAGGCACATCAACCCATGACACAGGAGCTCTGCTCATTCTGTGCGAACCAGCTTTGCCAGAGCTCTTCCCCACCCCCACCCACCTCCCCCTTTATTGGCAGTGCTGGGATCTCTGGCACCAGCAAAATGTGCATACAGATAAGGTATCTCAGAGATCTTCAGTTTTGTGCAGCTCCTGTGGAGCAGTGTGTTCCTCAGTATGTTCAAACTCCCTGTCTGCAGAGCTTCTTGTCCTGCTTTCAAGGTCCCTTTCCCCCATCTGTTTCTTTTTCGAAATTTTGGTCACAGGAGGAATTTTCTGTTCCCTTATTTTTCCCTGACAATCCTGTGATTTTATTTTCTTCCACTAGCTTACTTGAAGATGCATTGACTGCAGTGGGGACTTGCCCCCATATCTTTCCTGCCTTTGAGTGTGACCTGTTTGTGTTCAGATCTCAGTGTGACAGAACTTGCAGCGCTGTCTGCTCTGCTGAAATTTCTTATACACGTGGCATAGCCACAGGACAAATGCCCAGACCATATGCCCTATCACCTTATTTGGGTACTGCTGGAAGCCTGAGAGTGCTCCTGTTGTTTCATCTCTCTCTGGGGGTTGTTTTGGCAAAACATTGCTGTGGTCCTTGCCACATTCCTCTTCACCTTCTGCTGCATTGCTGGTGGCTTGCCCAGTTCAAAACTATGTGGAGATTTTCCTGAATTCCTGTGTCTTTTTTTTTTTTTTTTTTTTTTGCCAGAGAGGTATCAATTTGACAGTCTGAAGGCTCGTAGCTTATGCTAGCAGGCAGAGTGCAATTTAAATACCAATTTCCTGAAGCTTGGATAAGGAAAATGTACTATATTTTTTCTTCACGTATTTCGTCACTTTGTGGCCAGTTTGTTTGTATCAAGGGGAAGCAGTCAATTTACATAGATAGTGCAGTATCAGAAATAGCAGCCTGTGGTGGATTCACTAAAAATGCATTGGAGGAGTTGTTCTAATGTGGTGACATTGATTGTGGCACATGGAGAGGAATTGGTACTTGCAGATTGCCGGTCTAAGCACCATCTTTGGTTAGCAATGTTTCCCAAAGTTGGCCTCCTGTAGTCTTGAACTATGAACGAAACATATATTTTTTAATTGAACGTATATTTTATTCTGTAAAGGAAGAGGAATCAGTGACCAACCGAAAACACCCCTCACCAACCAGAGAAGTGGTGGTCTAAACAGCAGCAGCAGTAGAGGGCAATGCGGGTGCAAGGCAGGCGCTGGGAGGGCTTGGGTGCTGTGCTGTGCTGTGCTGTGCTGTGCTGTGCTGTGCTGTGCTGGGCTGGGCTGGGCTGGGCTGGGCTGTGCTGTGCTGTGCTGGGCTGTGCTGTGCTGTGCTGTGCTGTGCTGTGCTGGGCTGTGCTGTGCTGTGCTGTGCTGTGCTGGGCTGGGCTGGGCTGGGCTGGGCTG
>JAHLSL010000044.1:13312971-13438399 GCA_025920805.1 Petroica traversi | reverse complement strand
GGGGCTCCTGTGCCCTGCTGAGGACGCGTTGCAAACCTTGCCCGTCAGCACTGAAATCACGCATCGTCCCTCGGATCCAGGCCCGCCCGGCAGCGTGAGATGTGCTGTGAGAGGCCAGCTGGTCTGCCAGTGGCATCCCTGCCCACGGCAGGGGCGCTGGAATTAGGTGGTCTTTAAGGTCCCGTCCAATCCAAACCATTATTTGATAATCTGCCAGCTGTACTGCTCTTTCAGAATGCAAGGACTTCTGTGCATCATGAGTTCCAAGTTTTGCATTGTATAAATCCCTTATAGTGCTGCGTGTCTTTGCTGATCTTGTCAGTGCTCCTCTCAAAAGGATGGATGAACAAAAATAAACACAGTCGTTGTGCTGAGATGAGATCTTAATTTAGTTTAGGAAAACCTTGAGTAAAACACCAGAGGAAAGCACAGTGGTATTACATAAGATGTGCAGTGATTCAGTGGGTGTTGGCTGAGCTGACATGCAAATGATAGCGTTGTGTTGGCACATTATTCTGGTGCTGTACAGTGCTGGCAGTGCACAAATCTGCAGAATATTTGACAAAGAATCATACTCGTTCAGTATGTTTTATCATATCCAATAAAAAATATGAAATATTCACAGACATTAAGAAAACCACTTTTAGCATAAGTAAGTGCTGCAGTTGTCTCAATTGTATTTTACATATTTTATTTATTGACATTAATTGTTTCCATAAGTGCAGAATTTGGATGCTGCTCCAGAGTTCCAGCTACTCAGTGACCTTGAATTTGAACATAGTGATAACTTAAACAAATGGGCCAGTCTGAATTGGTGGATACAGCTCCCACCAACTTCAGCTACAGAAACTAGCGTAGCCTTCTTACAAATCAGAAGACAACTTGGATGCATTGTTTGTTACTTTGATGGCAGTGTAGTTGCCTGCTTGTAGCTGAATACTCAGACTAGACTAAGATTCATCACCTGACACAAGTTTGCAGTACAAGTTGGGTGAAGTGACTTCCCAGAGGTCAGTCAGGAAGTCTGAGGCAGGGCTGGCTGGTTGCATGACCTTTGATGCTCATTCTTTTTCTTCCAAAATAACCCTCAGTAGTTTGCTGTATTAATTTTTTCCTACTCTCTTAGAACAGGTTTTCAGTCCATCAGAGCAAATTTTTAAAAGAGTATTATTCAAAAAATATTCTCTAAAAATCAGCTATAGCTCTGTTAAATTATTATAATAGTAATATGAAATATAAGATTTGTTTTACATTTATAGAAAAAAGTGCTGTTATATATTATTTGAAAAAAACTCCGGAGAAACCTACTTTTATTGTCTTATTTTCTTACGGCTTTTTTTTTTTTTTTTTTTTTTAATGCCATGTATACAGAATTGTAGGTGATGATGATGGAGGAAAACTCTTTACTCCTGAGGAATACGAGGAGTACAAAAGAAAAGTATTACCAGCTCGGCTACAGAACAGGTTGTATGTGAGCTGGAGATCACCAACTGGCATGGACTGTAAGCTTGTGGGACCAGAGACACCCTGCTTTTGCACTCACCGGTGGGTAGCTTCCCTCCTTTTACTCTTCAATATTTTTAAAAACGAGGAAAAATTTCCCAGACATGTTACAGTAGCACGCAGGCAAATTTATTTAAGGTTTAAAGGTTGAGAAAATTAGACTTTAAATAGTAAGAACTGTTTGTAAATGTAAATGTCAATATATTTTTGACAAATGGTTTTGTAGTCTCAATAAATTCAGTTGTAAGACATGAGTTAACATAGATCAGATTGATTCCGGTAGTACTCTCAAAATGAAACATAAGGATGTGTGATATTTATGTAAGGAATAGTTGTAAAACCACCTGCTATTATGCATTTAATTGGAAATTAACAATTAAGAGTAAATAGCACAATTAAAGCTACTTCAAAACAAAATTTGTGCAGAAAATAATAGTCTTCCAGGTAGTTTTCTGATAAACACTAACCAAGTTACAAAAGTTATTATTTTTCTTGTTTTAGGTACAAACAACACAAAACAGACTATGAGGTGCTTCCCAAAGAGCGCCCTATCCCCGTGCCTTGCAGAGTGAAACATTGCCCGTGCCAGTCCTACCAGTTTGTGCCCCTGAACGGCACCCAGCCCATCCGCTGCCGCTGCAAACACTTCCCTGACCAGCACAGCGCCGCTCCTGGGCTTCCCTGCAACTCCTGTAAGCTCTGCTGGCCTTCAGCACTCTTTGCCAGGAAACTGCAGGAACAGCATGTGAGGCAGCTGTGTTCTGTCCAGGGTGTTGGGTGTGTGCTGCTCCTGTCACCGATGTGTGTTTTCATCCTTGAGGAAGGATGAGAAGGGGGAAGGAAGACATGGCCTTTTGCACAGGAGGGTTTAGAGCAGCACCTTCCGTTTCCCCAGGTCCTGTGAAGGAGTTTAAATCTCTGAGTGCTCCAGATAGGTGCTTATGGAGACATGCCTGAAGACAGTATGAAAGCACCCTGTTTGCAGTTTGTCACCTCCAGCTGCATGCACGTGCCTTTTCTGCCTGAATTTGGTAGTTTGAGAGAGAGAAGTGTTGGTCTCCATTCCTCTATTGCCTAATTGAGTATAATAGTAATGTATTTTTATATCTTCTCTCAGCTCAACAGGAAGTAGTACTCTGTTCCCAAATAATACTACTGCTAGCACTTTAGCAAAGTGGTTCATGACCATACAGATTGTGGGTCCCGAAATGCAAATGGGAATGGAGTTTCAGCAAGATCTTAGAGAAGGCATTAAGAGGAAGCTTTTTGCTACAGTTGTTTGAGGTTAATGTAATGAAACAACAGTAATTATTAACCACAGGAAATAAATAATGCATAAAGATGTTTTCGTTTGAAACCTCAAATTACGTAAGTTGAAGATTTTTTTTTTTTGCTAGAATTCTGTACTGTTATTAACTTTCTTTCATGGAATGTCTCTATTTTGTACAGAAAAAACTGTAAACAGCTTTTGCTGGTTGAGAAACATATCCCACAGAATAAACCATAAAATATCTATATGACAGCCTTTCAAGGATCTGCACTAAGTAATGTGAAAATCTTAAATGTCTGGATTAAGACTGAATCCATAGAACACAGTGTTTTCAATATTAATATATATAATGCCTTTTGTTTATTGTTTCTCAAAAATGCCAGATACTTCTGAGGGCTTCACAGATTTCACAGTGAAGTGCCAAGAATTGCTTGTATTTTGGACTTGTGTTGTTTTGATATAATGGTATTTATCTTGTCCAGTGTAGACAAATCTAATGTGATAGATAAATTATAACTGAAAATCTTAACTGCTTGTTGCTCTGTATATACTACATATATTATATTCTGTGTGCAAACATAGAGTTCTGTTACTGATCAGTGCCCAAAATTATATTAAAAAGCCTTTAGTATTTTCAAGAATGTGATCAACATATTACACAAGACTTAAAGAAATCGTTCATGGTGCTCCGCAAAATGAACTGAAAGTGAGCTGGAAGCAGGGTTATTTGTATAATGAAACATTTGCAACATCACTCCCTCCATTTCTTGGTCACCTCATTGCTCCAGAGGAGCATTGATGACAGTTTTAGATGTAGCTAGGACAGACAAGTCACTTTACTCTGTTTCTGAATGTCTCATAACATTTGTATAACTACTTCAATTACATCCTGTGGCTGTCCTTGAAAACCCCTGAAAGTAGTTTAATGATGCTCCTCTGTTATTTTGCTTCCACAGCCTCTATTTGCTACTGAGTAAATTTTGCTAATTTTAAAAGACATTCAAATTTTGGTATGAAGTTTCTTGGCCATGCAACATGGACCTGTGCAATACACCTTTGAAGGGAATGCTGCCAAAATGCTGGCAGGTTGTCAGCTTTACCCAAAGTCAGAACTTGTTTTCCCTTTGTTAGTTGTAAGTGGATGGAGAGGATCATTGCTAATGACAATGGGCACAAATTGCAATATAGGAAATGTGGTTAGATATCAGGAAATAGATTTCTGATCCAGCATTCGTCCATGCTGGATGTTTCAAGAGGTACTTGAAACTTGGCTCAGTGAGATCCTGTGGCTGGGTGCCCTCATGCTCTAATCCCAAGAGTCATCCTCTAGTGTTTTATGCAGCCATTTCATACATCTGGACACTTCAACCCCATCACCATCTCACTTATTTATTTGTTTCTTAGGTTCCAAGTGTTCAGGCTTTCATAGCTCCTTCACCTGTGCCTGTGGTCAGCCAGCCTACGCTCATGAGACCGTTGTGGAAACCAAGGAGGAGCGCCTTGCCCAAGGAAAGCCCGTGGGGCAGGATGTTCCCTACGCTGCCATGGGAGGCCTGACTGGGTTTAGTTCCCTAGCAGAAGGCTACATGAGGCTTGATGACAGTGGAATAGGTATGTGCTGACTGAGGTGAAATTTCAGTTATCCACCTAAGTTTTGAAAAGCACTAGGTCAAAACAGAGTTTCAAAGTTTGAAGGCAAATTGGATGAATAGGAGTTGGACTGCAGAAAGACTGTTCCTTTCCAGCTGTCCTCAGGTGTTAAGGGATCATATTGTCCTATTCCCTGTAGTAAGTTGAGAAAAAAGTATTTTACAACAATTCTAGTGTTCATCTCAGTTGCTTCTGCTTGAAATGCAGCATGTCCTTTAGAGAGAGCTTGTAGCTTCTAATACTTCCTGTAACCTAATACTTGCACGTTCTATTTATGTTAGCCCTTTAGCCTAATACTGCCCAGGTATTTCTTGGTTATATATTTACAGCATTTTTTTCCAAACTCAAAGGTTAATAGCTGTTCAGCATAAAAAAGTAGGTAATTGGTAGACCTTTTTAACAGACAAGTTAGTCGGTCTTGATACTTTTTCTGCTCTGTGATTTTGTGTCACTTAATAACACACACATTTTGTCCTGAAATACTGTTTTTTCAATTATTGCCACATACTCAATATTTTTTTTTAATTCTGACATGGATTCCTGGATTTGTCTGAACTTTAGAAACTAAAACATTTCTGTAGTAAATGGAGAAACAAAGCTTTTCATTCCTTTTGAAGCCATCCTTGTAATGCTTTTGCTAACTCCAGTTTATGGGGAGAGTTGTAGATATGAATCTGTAACCTTGCTTTGACCCCATCATGTGTATTAGGACTGTACCTCCTGGAGTTAATTATTGTTTTCATTCAACCTATTTTCTGGCAGGTGCTCCTTCTGCTGAACTTTTAGAAGCCCCCGTTACTAGCATGGATCATCCATTTCTAAAAGCATTTCAGGGGCCTTCGAGTTCTGCTCAAGCCATGCCACAAATAGCAGGTGATGTATAAGTAGGATAATGCTGTTACACAAAAGGAATTTAATGTAAAATTGATTTATTTTATTGATGAATTGAAGGATCCTCAGGGCATTAAAATTGCTATTGAAGCTTTATTATGTGATAAGTTAGTACAACATTCATGTACTTCAAATGCTTAGAATAACTTAATGCTTGCTATTTTTGCTTGTGATGTGGCTTTTAACTTAAATTATTTCTTTCTCAGTGTTTGTTATCTTTCCCATTAAAGGTGTCATGTATTCATTGGATCAGTTTGTAAAAATCTCAATTCTTCTTGGAAGCTCATCATATCTGAATGGGTTGTACATATTCAGCACAATCCTGTGAAACTGCCTTCTGCAAAAAGCTTATTCTTCATGGGGTTATGGATCACTTACACTTATTTTATGTCCCTTATTTGGTACAACATTTTAGCAATTACTACAACTGTTGTACTCCTTTAAGACAATTTATAGTAGCTGCAAGCCTAGACTAAAAAGGTTTCTCTTTAGTCCCAAGTGCTGGGTTTTATACTTGCCTATAAAGGTGAGTTCCTATTTTAAATGGGTTTTGTCAAATGCAAGACATAACTAATGGAATAGCAAGCGATTTTGTTTTTTGTTTATGTTTTGTTTTTCAGGTAGTTCAAGTGCCACAGGGCAAGTTTCATATGGAAAACAATCAGAAGCTGATGACATGGCTTACTTTGAAAAACGTTATCAGGAACGGGCAAGTTACTACATTTATTGTCTAATTTAAATACACTTTCTCAAGAGGATATCTAAATCATACATATATGATTTAAGTGACATATAAATGCATATATTATTCCTTCTCAGTTCCTGAGAAAGCTAGCCTCTTAACATAAATTTTTAAATACAGTTACAAACTATTACAGGATTTCAGAGGTCAGTCATGTGGGGGATGGCATTTACCTTAACCAGGCAGATTTTAATTGAAGTTTTCTCTATTACAGAAACCCAAAACATTTCACTATATGACAAAATGAAACAACAACACAGAGTCATAGAAACTCCCGGGTGACATTTAGGACTGTGTATTTGCTACCTCACTTATAAAACATTATAATGTTCTTTATTTTTTAATGAATATGTGTGTAAGTTGGGCTAAATTTGATCTGTCTTTCTTAAATGATTTGTAACACTCACTTAGAGGCTCCTCCACCCCACTGACTGTCTTTAATTTAAAGACCCTGTGTAGGTTATTCACATATTTAAATACCTGTTCTTTTCCAACATTAGTCCCTCAGCTCCACCATCTCAGCCTAACTATGTCTTGACTGTTTAAGAATTCTTTTATAAGGCAATGCTGCATAATTAACTTTTAAACTCTAAACTGTTTTGCTGTTTTGCGTGCTCACTTGTGACAAGGTGTTAGGGAGAAAGCTGTTCAAGCTTTGTGAAATTTTAAATAATTTCCTTTGTTTTGTAAATATCACAAAGTATGGACAGATCTTACAAATATTACATCTGTTCATAGAAAACATCAAATTCAAATTTCTCAGTTTCTTTTTCCCCCCAAGATTTTATTTTCTTGTAGTAGGTAGTAGGAATTTTAGATAGAAACCTCAAACCTCCAAATAGGGAAAACTGTTTTAAAATACTTTTCTGTGTAGACCAAGCAATGTTTGCTTAGCAGTGAGTTCATTCACAAACATCCAAACGAGATCTTGTTTCCTTTTGATATTATTTTATGGTGGGAAAAAGCATGCTAATGTTTTCTCTTGCATTTAAATGGGATGCAAAAGTCTCCAAGTCCCTTTTATACAATTGCTCTAAATATGGTAAGTATTGTGTAACAATACTTGAGAAAAATTGTAGCTTCTAAAGCCAACTGATATATTTGTTTGGATTAACAGCCTTACTACAAAATGGCAGAGTGAAATGTGTATGTGCTGATAAATTTTACCGCCTGCTGTGTAGAAAATATCTCATAGGAGGAAGTCTTGGCCTCATGGGTCAGGGGGAGACCCTGAGATGAAGGTTCAGCACCATTCCTGCCTGGTTTTATGTGTACTGGTTTGTCTAATTGTGCCTGTTGAGACATCTGCAATAAAACTGCTCCACCTTTCATTGACAGAGAGATAAACCCGTGAACATCTGGGAGGCACACTGGCCTTGAGGGATACTTAAATACCTAAATTGCCATTATCAGAGATAAGGCAGCCCTGGTTTCAGTAGGGGAGGAGCTGCAGCACCTTGGAAGTGCTCCTTTGTCTTGTGGTGCAAACCGGAGCAGTGCTAGGTTGGGATAATAATGCTCTGTACCTTTCTCCACTGCATATAATCACCCTGGTAAATTTGTGTCTGGATGTAGAAATTTAACATTGCGTTATTAACCGATTTGCAAATCAATGTTTGAACTGCTACTGGTGTCTTTTCTTGTTACAGCTGAAAATGGAGAAAGCTGCTAAACGGAAAGAGAGGAATCCAGTGCCATCAAAGAAGCCATGAGATTAATAAATAAATATTTATTGTTTGACACATTGTTCATTATTGAGTATTTTTCTCTGTGCCTACCCACATAATTGTATTTATTAATTTATTTATTCTGCTGTTTTGTTCCTTTGCTGAAATTAATTTTTAATTATCTTGCTGTAATAAATTGGTTATTTAATCAATGTTCTCCTAATCACCAGAACAGTTACACTGATATTTCTTTGAGAATGGAGAAGCATATTTAGAGAGTTGCAGAGCTGTTATTTAAGCTCTCAGAGAATAACCTTGTATTTAAATATTAGGTGGTAGGTGGACAAAGAAAATATATGTCTTATTCTTAGACTTCTATGGTAGATTTTCTTTATTTGTAGAGTCCTTTAAACTCATCTTGATTATGGATTTTTGTGTGGTGAGAATTGTTCTGATAATATTGACGTTTTGATATTTTCTTCAAATCCTTTCCCCCTTTCTGTTGATTTCATTGCCTTGACATAAAAATCAACCATACTCTTTTTCTCTCACACTCTGTAGGCTCTGTTCTTGCCATCATATAAATATTTTTTTTTAAAAAATGTGACATTCTGTGCAGTTGCAAACCCATTTACACACTTACAAGCTACTTGAAGTGATCTTGCTTGTATACTTTATCCCAGATTTCTCTGGTGGTACCATTCTCCCAGTTCTGTTTGTCTGTTACTGTCCATAACAATAATTACACAAAACTGAGAACCTTAAGTGAAAATGGATATGTTCTTAATAGCATGTAAAGCAATAATTGCATGTTCTTTGGTACAAACTTATTTATCCAATAGATTCATCATGTCTAATCCAACACAGGCTGAAACATCTCAAGGATATGTACTTTTGTATCCCTTGTCCATATTCACAACTGTGGCAACATTCGTTGTATTAAAGGTAGTGGACAGGAAAATATAATTTAGTGACCGTGTTGTGGTTTAACTCTGCAAAGCAGCACAGCAGGAACTTGGTGCAGAATAACTGGCACAGAGTGCAACTTAGGAAGCAAAACAGAGCCTGAGATAATTTATTGTCCTTTGAGAACAGAGAGGTGTAAGGCAGTTTGTTCTTAAAAATACCTAGAGGTGTCTCTTGGAGTGGAGGGCGTGTGTACTGAGACTTTACAGCAAGAACTGGGAGAAGCTTTCAAAGCATTGTTTCCCACTGGAAATAATGCCTCCATGTGCCTGATGGGCAAAGGAAAAGAGGTGAGTTTGAAGGCATTTATTGCAGGGCAACTTGTTTTTGGTTCAGGTATCAGCTGCAGTGCGAAGGCTCAGTTTTAAGAGAGCTTTTTACCTTAGTTCTGACCTATACTGCCACTACTGCAGGTCCCAATCAGAGAGGCTAATCTGTTACTTTCATTTAAATGCGTGATACATCAAAGTGTCTAATTAATGTTTTGAAAGTACCTTTCCTGTTAAATTCTACGGTTACTTGCTGCTTTAGCCTAATAAATGAAAATACTAATTTGAGCTCCCTCTTCTGGCCCTGGCAAGCAATCCATTCTACACATCCTCTGCTTGTTCTTGAAATTAACGGGGTTTTCACAACGTAATCACAAGAAACAAACAAATGCAAATGGCATTCGTAAAGAAATGTAAATAAAAGTACAGGAAAAAAAATGCATTTTTCAGAGACATAATTACAAGCTTAAGAGTGGAAGTTTACTCTAGTTTCCCACTTATCCCCATGACTATACCCATGAGGGAATGCAGTTCTGGAAATGTGTGTGTGTGTTGCAGAAGTGAACTTTCTTGCAACAAAATATCATTAAAGCGAAAGATTTTAATAATTACAAAAAGTTTTTATTTTGCATTCCTTTCGATACTGATAACATTACTTTTAGGAAATAATGTATTTTTTCACATTTTGAGTTGGCAATATTTGTCTGTTTTAAGTGTTAGCTCTGCCAAATTCTGTCCTACCCGGATCATCACAAACTGTTTTTATTAAAGTAATTAAAAAATTATTCAATGCTTTAACTTACTTAGTGTTTCCACTCTAATGATATTAAAAAGTGATTACATTTATTTAATGATATTTCTTTTTAGTTGGAGAACAGGCTGGATCATAAAAATATCAATTGCATTAAATACTGCATAGGAGTTCTGACCATTTTTCACTCATGTTGGTGATGTCCAAGGAAAAGAAGCTCACTTTCCATACTAGAAGACATGTTTTTGACTTATAGTATTTGCACAGTACTTTTTTTCTGGGATTTTTTGGCATCTGTACATGAAAAACCAGCTACAATATGTCTCATAGCACTGCTGGCAGTGAAAACTGGACCTTGATGTTGTGTCTTAAGTGAAATTTGAATTAATCCTAAATAAGCAATAATCATTTTGTAGGATCAATATTGCGACCTCCAATTCTATTGAAAAATTTCTTTGTACACCTGTTGGAAAAGAATTTCTTTTAAAATATACCAGGAGAGAGCAAACACTAGTATGTGTGCCATTAGCAGTGTTCATTAAATAAAGAGCTCAAATTAACAGCTACTTGCTGATGGTTTGTTTTCCTGAGAGCAGCCATGAACTTTGAACAAAATATCCTGGGACAGATAAGTTACCAATTCATCTGTGTGATTTATTGGGTGGGCGTATAGCTGTCGTTCTGCTGGAAGCATTAACTGTTTCTCACCCTAATCCAAGGAATCAGGCACAGGGAAAAGTTTGTTCTCACACACACGAGTACTCTAAGCTGTTAAAGCCTCACTGCACTGGCCCTGGGCAGTGCTTAAGCATGTCTTATTTATAAAATAGCCACTTTCAAATCAGTGTTTTGCCATTTTTACGACATTCCTAGAGTGCACAATAGCATTTTTCACCAGTTTTGATGAACTGTGGAAAGGCTCGGATGTGCCTTGGCTGTTCTGGCAGCAGGCACTGCTCAGTGATCCTGAGTGGAGAGCAAGGAGCTCCTCCCTGCTCTGTGTGTTTCTGGTGCTAAATATAAACCCCGTCTGTCTGTCTCCGGCTCGGGAGCGAGGGAAATGCCATGTGTGAATTCACAGCCCGCAATGGCATCCGTGCAGCTCCTTTGTCAGGTTGTCAGTGTCTCTGCTGCACGTTGTGCATGTTAAATGCTGGCACGTCTCGGGACTGTGTAGCCCCGAACCTCTCTACAAGTAGTTTGTAGCCCTGTGACCTAAGAAAAGAGACAATTTTGCAAGTAGTGATAGTATTTTTTCTTTCAAATATAATTGAAAGAAACAATGAAGGTTTTCCAGTCTAAACCACCTTGCACAGGTGTACCTGTTATGGTTTTTTTTTTGTAACTAAATATACTATTTCTGTCTAGAAGCCTACTCTTGCTTTGGAGCCTTTAGCATCTCTCTCTGGTAGAAGAAATTGTTACTTGCTTTACACTGGTTTTAGCTCTGATTTTACAACACTGTACCCATGTTCTCTGACATGGCTGGGCACTGATGCCACGGGCTCCTTTAGTTACCTCCCTAGAGAAGGACCAAGGCTCAGCCATACCATGTCACCTGTGATGCTGTGTCACAAACAGAACAGGAGCCTCACACAAAGCTTATTAGTTGAGTCACAAGGTGCAGAAAGGACTCCCTTGCTTTCTGAACTCCTCAGAGGGGAGCCTATGTGTGGCTGGATCCAGTCTTAGCCCCAGGCTTAGTCAATAATTTATGTCTAAAGGATTATACAGGTGTAATTGTACAACTTTGTCCTGCAGAATTAAGGAAGGCAAATCAGATATATTTATATAAAATATTAAATTTATTATGATATCGATTAGACTAAATTAATCAGAATTATTTACTCCACAGGGTAGAAGCCAAAGCTACTAGTACAGTCTAGGGAGCTGTTTTTAAGCAATATTGAAGCAATTATAGGAAAGCTAGCAAAAACAATAAGTAGATACTGATGTTACTGAGTCTTACTAAAGACTGTAGGCAAATCTCTTCTGCTCAGCCTTGAGGAATAACCTTGAGGGGCACGCCTGACCCAAGGGAGGATCTCCACCTCCAAGAAGGGGGATGTCAGAAGGCTTTGCCATTTAAAGAGTGGGGCTGCTCAGTCTGATGTCTCCAGGCCAGCCTGTCAGTTCAGCAGCTTTAGATAAGTTATCAGTAGTATCACTTTTTTGTTCTTTTATCAGGGGTTTACCAGGCCAGCTACATCTACACCTCACTCTCAGGATGTTTAATTTTGGAGCTGGTGAGTCAGTCTGCTTTCAGTATTATTCAACACCAAAAGCAGCTTTGCAAATAGGGCGTTGTTCAAGTTGGTTTACCCCATTCTAGGCAGAGTATCCTGTCACACACTGGCTGAGCACATTCAAAACTATTTGATTCTAACTGAGGTGTTTAGTCATCCTCCCTCTCCCAGCAAGTTTCTGTATAAGTGAGAGCAAAAGCATTTAATTTTGGAAAAAGAAAAATTATCTAATTCAGATTTCAGAATTTCAAGTAGTGCTGCCCCCCTTCAAACTGCAATCAGTTATTCTTTCCTGAAACGTTTAAAAGAATTGTTCATCAAGTGAACACATATTGAATGAGAATCTCTTGCACAAAGAAGTTTGTGGCTATGCTTTCTTGAACATTTGGTAGGCCAATAAATAAATAAATCGAGGGCTAAAACATTTGCTTTTCACTGAAGAATACTTTAGGATGCAGCTGAAGTCCTGCTGGGAGTAGATCTCCTGCCCTAAAAGCATCAATTTTTGTGTAGGTGGGCAGGAGGATGTTTGGAGGGGGAAATGAGAAAAAGTAAAAATCCCCAAACAATTAATAGTTTATTTTAACATGGGAGTTGCAGCAGGGAGAGGGAAAAATCCAGAAGGAGTACCACAGGCTGCCTTTCCTCCTTGGTCTGCTGGCTAATTGGTGTGTGCATATTGGTGAGTGTAGTTTTGAGCCAGCTGAAGGAAGCAATGCTGCTGGTTGTGTCTCCAGTAGGAATTTGGGGAGGTGGACCAAACTTTACTCATTCTGTTTATGGAATAACTTTTTCTAAGGAAAGGGTTTTTAGATGGAATAGTCATGGATGTAATAGTCCTTTGAGTCCAATGTTCTGGCACTGAGACTCAGACAGAGTGTTTAATTTAATACGATCAGGTACAGAGTGTAGGAGTGTCCTTCTAAGATTATCAAAATATTCTGTTGCACAGGCCTTTTCTTTCCAGCTCTGAACTCTGGATCTTTTCCTTTGAATTACAGGTAGAACCTTGTATGCCAAAAGCCATGTTTCTGGCATTGACCTTGTTTTCCAATGATTCAGATACCAAGTTATAACTGGAGAAATGATGCTTCTCTCAGCCAACCCAAAACCCAAGTCTTGCACGTAAAGAGGTTGAGGGGCATGCCAGAATTGCTGTCTCCTCTAATTAATGAAAGAAAGAGAATGGATACCACATACATGCTAACATTTGTGAGGAAGGATTGAAAAGTAAGAACTGCTTACTGCTAGCTGGTAATTAAACTGTTAAAAATGTTCATTGCAAGCTATTTCTCTGAGGTACATTACCTGTCCTGATCCGATTCATTAATTCTTGGAAGAAAATGAGAGCAAGCTTGCAAATGCACCTAAAATTATAAAGACTGAAAGTTTAAGGTGGGGCATTACTTGTCTCAACAGCAGTGCGACTGTTTTGATTTAATTTTTGGCTGTTATAAGCCATCAAGCATTTATGAAAAATGGCAGCTAATGTTCTCTGTTGTATGTTCTCTCCACACTTTGAATGTCAGTAGATGTAATGACTTCTTGAAAATAAGTTCTGTGTTGACTGAAGCTTGTCCTCGGACTAATGCAGTTTTTGGCAAACCTGGTTTTAGTAAGGTAAGTAGTTTGGACATAAAAGCTTTAATTCTATGCAACCCCTTTTTAAGGTACTTGCTTGATCTTCGATTATGCTGTGGGTTGTATTGTTGTAAATTCTCTTTAAGAACTGTTGGCTCTCCTAGAGAAAATGCTTATTTTGTGTGAGCAAGTCTTGCTGCACTTCACACTTCAATAAAATTATGGAAATTCTGTTTTGGGTTTTTTTAACACTCAGGAAATACTATACGAAGGTAATATGCAGAATGCTGAATTCTCTTTCTCCATCCAGTATATATTACGGGCTTTCTTTGACAGGAGAGCAATGCTTTTTTAAGAGAAGTGGTTCTGTGCTCCATCTCAAGAAATGAAAAAGATATTTTAAAAACCTGTAATGTTGAATGTGCTCGGCAAAGTACTCTTGAGTAGACAGTAAGGACTTATTTAGTAGCAGTTGTATGACAAGTGTAAAAGGGTGATGGCAGCTATTGGTTTTGTATGTGAACTACTGGTGATTTTGCCTATTGCAAACTATGCCAAAATTACAAAATGTGTCTGGACTTTTTATGTGTGTAGTTAAATTACTTTCTGCATTCTTCTTGCAAAAGATAGAAAACAAACTCCGCATGTTTTTTTTGTGACTGGGCTGTTCCTTTGTCATGTGTGTTAAGATGTCACTGTCAATAAAATGTTGCAGCAACAAATTAAGAGAAAAGCCATGCAAGGCTGCTGTGTAATGTGTTGGTGTTTTTCTAGTCACAAAACTTTCTTTGATCTATTATTTTTAGATAGAATATTGTATTTTTGAAGCATTAGCATATATTTTTATGAGAGATAAGATATCAAATGCATTACTTTTTTTTCCATAATTCTGTTGAGATAATTATTGAAAAGTGTAAATCTTATTTCTATCCATTCCATAAATACCAGTTTGAGGTATGCTTATATTTTCATAATGGTGCTCTTGATCTTTTTTTCCCCTAGTCTCCTAATTCCTAATTTCCTTAATTTCCAAATTTATGGTGGCTGTTTTTCTGAAGACAGATGTTGGTACAGCAAGAGATCAACAGTGAATGGGCAGGAGCTGTTTTATTGAAGTTTTTATGTCAGTTCTATGTACAAAAGGATAGTAATAAATTAATCATTCTCTTTTTGAAGCCTGCTATAAGAATGCATTTTAAAACAGTGAGTATACATGTGGGATACAAATTCAAAGGACCTGTAATTTAAAAAATTTAATGAAAAGAATGGCAAACACGATGTATTTGCAAAGTGCTGTTTGTATCTCTTGATAAAGAGATTCACAGTGGCAGCTAATGTTGGTAAGCAACATTATTTAATTTCAAAACTTCTGTCAGATGAAAATGGGAGGCTTTCTGTGACATGCTAGCACTGGTGGAAATGATCTGAAGGATCTGCTAATCAGCATTAGGAGACTAATACAGAGGGCTAGTAGTGCCTATCTAAAATGTTAATGTCTAGGCAGGCTGTTTGACATGGAAATATTAAGTTATATTGCTGCTCATGAAGAAAGTCTTCTACATTGTTTCTTAACTGTAGCCTTTAGAGAAAAAAAGTGCCAGCAGAGTTCTGTTCTGTTATTTAAACTTTGTCACTAAGCTTTTAGACAGACACCAGTGTAAGAGATTTCTCTCAGTTCCTTCCTCTGAAGGGCATCTGTCCTTAGTATGGAGATTCTGATCTCTGCAGCATGCTTATATTCCAGTAGTTGTCAGTGCCCATTTCTGTAGGAAACATAGAATGTTTGCATAATCTCTGCTGATTTGTGTGTTATTTTATTAAGCAGTATCAGGTGACAATGGAAAATCTTTAATTCTGAATATGTTAAACACATTTAAAATTCCACCAAACTCACAACGTCCAAGTGTTGATGAGAAGTACAGGCTCTGGGCACTGCAGATATACCAGCTGCTCTGAACTTACATGTGTGACCAGGTAAATAACAAATTTTAAAGCATTTAGATAATAGGATGTGTGGCAGATGCTCACAAACACAGCACAGTGTTCCCTGGAGGAGTCGTCTGTCTAACTGAAAGCAGGGCAGGCTGGGAAGGACTGTCTGATCTGCTGCCATGAACGTACTCCAGAAATTAAATAGTTTTGTCAAAAACAGTTCAGGTTGTGCTGGGGAAGTGATTTTTAGAGTATGATTTGCCTCAGGTCTATTTCTGTCTGACCCAAGTTCTTTCTGGCGCCAAGGAAAAAAAGTACCTCCCCATCTGAAAAAAATATCTCCTTTGGTCACAGAACCAAATAAATTCACTTGCACCTGTGAGCTGCTTGAATGCCTGAGTGCTGTGCAAACTTTTGGTTAAGAGAGAGAATAGCAGGTGGGAATAGGAGCCCTGCTATCCCTGGCCAGCACTGAACCTGAAAGGCTCAGGAGTTGGTGCCAACAGGACTTGAAAAAGCTTTGAGCCCTTCTGAGGTGCACTGGTGACTCTTGGACAAGTTTTGCTGATGTCAGTCCCTTTTGGGACACCTTTCACCATTCTCACAGCATTCCTCTCAGGGATGGGCACTGACACTGCCCATGCTGCATGAGCCCTTGGCTTGGGAGCAGAGGTTGCCAGAGGAGGAGGCAGGAAGCTTCTGTCCAGATTTTCAAAAGAAGGAAGAGGTAGCAGCTTGTAAGCAGAAAAGAAGATAGCAAAAAGCTTTGTTGAAAGTGAAGACTGCAGGATGTTTGGCCTCTAAGCAGATTTTGCAGAGATGCTTCTTTAAGCTTGTCCTTGAGGCTTTTTGTAGTGATGCCCTCTTTATTTATCTCTATTAAAAACTCACTGGACACAAATATGGATTGCAAAAGCATACTTGCCTACCAGGACAGACATATTATGGTGATTTAGTTGTGTGGGAATGTAACAATGCTTGCTGATATGAAATAAAGGCAGCTATCTCAGTTTGAAGCCAGCTTTAGGGGATAACGGTTTCTCTGCAACTTGTAATTACATTGACAAGAGGTGCTGCTAAGTTGGCAGATACAGCTGTTGTCAGAAATCTTTTAAAGGGACTTGTCCTGCAGTTGCTAGCATTGCCATGGCAACAGGCTGCTGGGGAAAATGCTTGTGGGTGGGGAAAAACAGTACTTGGCATTCAGAAAGTTGGGATGGTGTAAGAAGTATAATGTTCTCAAAAAAAAAAAAATCCAACTTGTTTAGGATTTGCTAATATTCCATAATTTGAGCTTTTGGAACATGTTAATGAATCACCTGAGGGCCCACCCTTCCACATACCAGCACGGTATCCAGTTCTGGTTTGAAGTCAGATCATTTAGGCAAGTCTGTGCTGTTAACAAATACTAATGTGACATGAAGTGCTCTTCAAAATAGTCTAAATTTATAGCAAAATGCCTGATACTCAATTATTTTGATACTCTGATCTGCCTTGTTTTTAAATTACAGTTGTGTTCTGAATCTGATTTAAGAAAGGAAGAGAGCTTTTTGGATTTTTTGGCTCACAGTGCTGAGATACTTTTATGTACAAAGCCGCCCTGACTGGCCTGAGCAGGCTGCAGCCAGCAGATTCTCTGTTCCATTTCTGTGTGTTTTGCACATCACAGGCGTTTTTGGGGTAGCATGCCTGTGAAGGAAACAAGTTAGGATGTAACCAAAGTAATGCAGGTGAGGGGGTAGTGGAACTCTGGTAGAGTATATCATCACAGTACTCAGAGATAGACCCTTCACATCACTCGTTTTGGTGACAAAGACAGCTTTTAGGGCAGAGATCCTAAACACCAACCCTAACGTGCTTTGGCTTATTTAGCAGATGGGAGATTTGAGCTATAGTGGATATTGACTTTCCCAGGTCCTGTATTAAAAGTGTGAATTGTAAGATATAAGTGTATTGTAAGATGGCTTTTGGATGAAAAAGACTTCTGAGTTAATAACTGGGAAAACACATAGGGTTTTCTGTAAGTTATATATTTTTTAGATTAATTATTCTTTATTTATTTTTTAAAAGGAAATGATGCTAGCTTCTACCTCAGTGCCAGACACCACATTGGCACAAGTAAGACCAGATCAGAAACTGTCCAAAGAGAAACAAGCTGTCAGAGGGGAGAGTGTAAATCTTTTGCAGAGGCAGAAGGAACTAGAACTGGAGGTTCAAGGGCTGAAATGTAAATGCCACCATGCTTGATTCAGCTTCTGCTTTGGGTGTAGGTCTTCAGTCTGGCCATGGAATCACTTTGTGCTTAAAAATGTGCTTTGTGTGTAAGGATGTACTCTTTGCCTGTTCTTTCCCCCCCCTACTTAGAGGAAAGAACAGATTTCTGTGTATTTGGCTAAACATTCTTAAGCATCACAGAATCATAGCAGCTGTGGAATTTTAGAGTATTTCCTTAACTACTGCCTTATAAAAACGATGCTTTTGTTTCTTCCTGGCGTTATCTGAGAAACAGAGAAGTTATTAGTTATTACTGATATGGTTAAAATGGCGGTGAATTTTTTTAAATGTAATAAACAGCAGAAATATGAAGAGATTGTGTGAAAAGATGTTACATTTGCATGAATTCAGAAAAATGTACAAACAACAGATATGAAAGGAAAATCTGCCACTGTGTAAATACCTTTGACATTCCCCAAACCTGAACTTGCCCACAGCTGAGTTTTTTTTTTTTTTTTTTTCAGAATAAATCTGGTCATAACCAGCTTTGCTACTTGCTTAACTTTCCCTGGAACATCTTTATTTCTACATAAACCAAACTGCCACTGCATGGATCCTACATCCACCGAAGACACAATGTTTGTGCGCTTCTATGCAAACTAAATTGCCACAGAACACATGTTTGCAGCTAAGAAAAAACATTTGAATGTAAGGAAATATTACACACAATCTGATGATAATTTAAAAAGACTGTTTTCTACAAATCTTAATTACTATTTTGTGTTGGATGCAAGTAAATTACTTTGAAAGAAAAGGTTGTGGATATTCTCTTTAGTGAGAAAATATTTGTTACTGCTAAAAACACTATGGTAGGCAATGATTTATTTGAGAAAGGTGATTTGTGATAGTGGTGGCTTTGAGGGGTACTTTAAAAAGTGCCATCATAAGACTGTGGATGCACATCTGAAAATACAAACATATTTAAATACTTCTATATTTTATATTGTTTGTTTGTTTGTCTATTAGCCTTTCTTGGTTTTGTTTTTTGTTTTAATATCATGTAAGTGAGTCTCAAGGGCTAACAACATTTAAAGACTGTTCTAATAACCAAAGGGGCCTATATAAAGACATCTTTGTGGAATGAGAGCAAGAGTTTTTAAATTTAGGTTGCCCCTTGAGGGATATAGCCTGATGTGGTGTTTGGGCTTTTTTTTTGGGTCAAGAATATTCCTTATTTTGTCTTAAGGATATTCCTTGTAGGAAGGTCAGGCTAGCTGTACACAGAGTGAGAGTTTTGCTGCACCCCTTTCAGGTGTGGCAGAGATGGGAGTGAGAAGTTTAAAGAGGCCCTGGACTTGATATCCCTGAAGTAATGGGTAGGAATTTTCAGTCGGGGAAGAGAAAATTCCATGTTTTCTGGAGCAAATGGGGAGCAGTTGGAGAAATGCAGCACTAAAATGAGAGGAAGGAAATTAACCATTAACCTTTACAAAGCTATTAAAGAAAATAAAATTATTCTCAATGGTTTATATGTCTTTCTAGGCATTTTGTTAGTGTTTTGAGGAGGGCCAGCTCTGTGCGTGTTTATCTCAAGTTTTCAAAAGCCTAAACTCTGGTCCCTGTGTTAGTAGCACTGGCTGGCTCTTGTGACTCTTGATGTATCTTTCCCTGGCTTTGTTAAAACACTGCTCCAAAAATGATAAATAATTCATAGAGAAGGAAGGATCTAAGAAAACTGCTGAAAGCTTTGAACAAGTCCTACACATTTTTATTAAAATAAAAACGAGAAGTTTGGTGGTTAGGGTGAAAGCATCGAGGAAAGTGAGGTTTTTGTTTTTTTTTTTACCTAAATTGGACTATTAATCATTGCCTTGCTTATCTCTTGAAGCCATGCCTGCTTTTTTGTTTCCAAGAAGTTTCATTTTCTTAATTTTCTAAGAAAAATGTGGCATTGTTTGTAGGGAGAGAGGAGTATTTCTGAAAAGCATGGCTGAAACCTGATTTTTTGGCAATTTGCATTATCTGCCTCTCAATACTTATCAGATGACTTTGGTTCCCTTCTGCCCCTTTACAAGAAGAGCTTTCAATTCCATCTCCAAGGAAAATGCTAATTAGTAAATGCATCTGGTTGCTAGAGGTAACTGGGTAGTCATAGTTCCTTGGGTGTTTGGATTGCTGTGAGAGGTGTATCTCTCGGGTAGCCCAAATTACTTTTCCAGTTTTAAAGAAGGGACAAAAGTGCAGTGGGAAGAGACTTGAAATAGAAGTGACCATCAGCTCCTTTAAGAAGGAAAGTGTATTTTGGTGTATGTGTGTGTGAAAAATGAGTTAAAAATGTAACAAGAGAGGAAACAGGACAAACGGGAAATAGGAGCAGGAGCAAGTGCAGCCTGGCCAAGAATGAGGTATAATGAATCTATTTTTGGTCCTTCCACATTCTTTAAATTTAAAAAAAAAGAAAAAGAAAATAAAAAGGAAAAAAATTTTAACAGCTGAATGAGGGAAATTGCTGCTGCTACCTTTTGAAAGAAACAAAATTATTAGCATGGCAGGTGTTATCTGAAAATCTCTATGTTCAAGGGGCCCGAATAGAGTTAATTTTTAAACTGCTTGAGTTGGGGAAAAAAGAGAAATCCTGGTAAAATGTTGTTTCCTCCTTTCAACTTAGGCATCACAAATAAGATCAACCATTTTGGGGAGTAATTCTCACAAGCCATAAAAGTGGCTACTGAAGTTTGTCTCACTGTTCTGTATTCCTTGGAAAAATTGCAGAAGATTTGGACAGAGAATTCTCAAAAGAGAATACAATTATGCAGAAATGTAGTGTTTTGGAATTATTTTTTTTCTTGGAAACCAGAATTTAACAGTTATTGACATAGTATTTTAATGCAGCTGGACTGCATCAGCAAAGCATGAAAGCATCATTCCCTTGCTGCATAACATGAGAGATTTTGCCACCTTTGCCACAACTGTTGCATTCGTGGAGTTTTACTTTTTTGTAAAGTATGTTAAACCTAGACTTGCTTTTGTAAAGAAATATTAGGGAATCAGAACATGGTAACTAAAAGGTTTCTGCTGTGTAGCAATTAGAAACCACTTCAGCTGTGCAGCTTCAGTGCCTGCCTTCAGAAGCAGAATGTCAGCACTTGGCATGTGCTGGGAAGGCGGTGGGAAGATGGATTTGTGCAGGGGGAAGCTGCCATCTAGTGCAGCTTTCCAGGAGCCACAGACCCGCAGAAATGCGGCTGTGTGTGCTGGCACAGCTGTGTGGGAGGGATGGGGCTGTGCTGCTTTTGGGAACACAGTCGTTCCCTGGTCTGTGCCAGCCACTGTGGAACGACAGGGAAGGCATGGTCCTTGTGCATCTGGGACAACGACAGCAAACGTGTCGTGTGGTTATTTTCAAGTAAAAACTCAACCACTTTAAATGTGTCTGCTTAAGAAGCTTTGCTGTTCTATACTGAATTGGACTAGAAAATAGTGAGCTACAGGGAGAACACATGCAAGTTCTGTTTTCTAGGGAAAACACCTAGAGTGTGGCATGCATTTGATTGCTGTTGGAAAAAAGAAATATTTTGTTTGCTAAATCCCAACTCCATTGTTTAAATTTGATAACATTAAGGTAAGTGATAATAAGCAGGTGCATTTTTAGTGTTGCATCCTGTGTGGGGGAGTAGTGTGTAGAGGAATAGCTAGGTTGTGAGATGGAGCTGTTTAGGGATTGACTTCCACAAACTTTACTGATCCCATGTGAAACAGCAGCAGTTGCAGTTTTCTGGAGGTCACAGTGGTGACTGAGCTCGGTGGGGTCCATAAGCCGTGTTAAACAACAGTCCATAAGTAGAACAAAGCTGTCTTGGAACTTGTCTCTCCATTGTCCAATTTGTTTTGACTCAGTTGGGCTGGACATAAAGGGAAAGAAAATTATTAATGGGGACCAGAGCTAGAATAGATATAGATTCAGTGGTGTGACTGGGGAGTCTCAAAGGCATTCACTTGATAGAGGAGATAATTTCTTTGGTGCTGTTCCAGTGACCAAGTGTGTGAGGTGTTTTGGGGTATTGCTTTTGGTTTTGCAGTGTTCCCAACCCCAACAAGTAGCATTCTACCATGATAGACATTATGAAAAAGGCTTTGGTTCTTGAAGACTACTTGAGTGATTTACTAAATTGTTGAAATATTGGAGTCAGGATATTTACACCTCTTACAATTGTGAATAGCTAACTGAGAAGTCATGTCTGTATGATGTGTTGTGTCTTACACTGCCAAAATACTTGATGTGCTGCTGAAATGAGCTTACAGCACTTTGATGCTTCTGGTAGCTCCACAAACTTGTGTTGACAATGTGTGGCCTCAGGTGGAACTTTAAAACTATTTATACTCAGGAGCACCACAGCTCCCATCCTATTTCCTCACCCATTCTGACATTGTTGCTGGTTGCCTAAGATGAGGTGCAAATGAATGGTGACATCAAATCTTCTGATTTTTCAAGAACATGCCATTGTACAAAAAAAAATAAAATCCTGCTATCTGAAGTGGGGAAATTATCATAGCAGTCTCACAAATATTCTAAATGGGGAACACTGAAGAAGAGAGGAGTTCTGCTGAATGTCAGGTATCCCCCAGAGTGCCTGAGTGCTGCAAAGGGTATGCAAGTGGTAATGAGTGTGGAAATGTAGAGCTCCCTGCAGAATTAATGCAGTTTTCAAGATGACTAAGTAGCAGCTGGAAGCAGGCCATCTTAAGACTCTCGCGGAATTTGTCCTAAGTATTTTGAGATTTTTGGTAAGTGAAGGATACAGTTTTGCTGGCATCATGTTAGAGTTGTGGAGCCACAAAAGTTGTCCTATTGTAATGCACAGTGTAGTGACTTCACTTTTTATTTTGCTGAGAGTAATTTTTAAGGATATATTTTCTGTGTTGTACCAGTCCACAGAATCTGTGGTATTTTCAAACAGAAGAAATGTCCAAGCTGCACACAGTAAAAAGGTGTTTTTAATATCCTGCCTGTCATACCCAATTAAATTGTACTGACTGCAGGTAGGTGAGCAAATATTTTTGAGCATCATTAGGTGTGATGATGCCACTGGTTTTTTTTTTTCCAGCTCAGTTAAAATGATGTTCATGCAAATTGTACTGGAAGCCCAGTGAAGCCAAGCAGATGGATGAGGTAGCTGGCTATTAAACTGAAGCAGACTGTTTAATTCTGCATAATCTGTCAAGCTAACTGTCAAAGTTGGCTTTACTGAGTTAAATCTTGCTGTTCAGTTGCCTAAGCAAAGTGCTCTTCCTTCAAGATCCCCGAAGTGCTGCTGCCCTCTCTCACTGCCACAAGCCTCACTTGTTTTGAAGCTCTTGGAACTGAACATCTTGTCTTGCCTTGGGCAAACCTGGTGCATGTCAAACAACTACCACAGGTGTGAGTAAACCAAATAAAATTTGGGTGCAGAGTAAATGGCATTATTTAATGTACTTTCTTAGTTGGTTTATGCTGGTTTGGCTCTGTCTCTCCTGGATGCTGTCCCAGAAATAAAGATGAGTGACTGGAACATTTGTTCTTAATAAAGTATTTCTATAATATATGTCTTAGAAACATAAGGAGATAATCACTGGGACATGGTGTGTATTAAAATAACAAAGATAGTTCTTCTGGAGGGGAAATGCTTAAAAATAATTTCAAAACTCATAGAACCTGATGTAAACTCGGTGTCCAAAAGAGAAATGTAGTGGTGCTGATCACTTTACCAGCTCTCCTATGAAACATTGCTGAGAGGATGGCAGCTTTACAGATGAAAAAACAGGGGTAATTAGAAGCTCCCTTGATTGCAGCTCAAGTAGGTACTCATAGTAATAGGATGTAATGTACATACTGACTTTTCAGACACTGTAGCTTGCTTTATGTAGATGTGTCTGCTAATTTGTGATTTCAATTTTGAAACTTATTGGAGACTGTAGTGTACATAATCAGCATTCTTTTTTTTGGTGAGAATAAAAAAAATTATTCATGCTAATGTTAAAAAAAAGGGGAACTCTTCAGTTGCTCATTAAAATAAAAAAGTGGGGAGGGTGTGATAATTTGAACCATTTAAGGATGCAAGTTGATGCCAGAGCTATTCTATATACTGATGAGAATTAACTTGCACTAAAGGGATCGAAAATCTGCTCTTGGGGACTTTCACAAGCATTGCCATATTATAAGAAACAAGATGGGAATCCAGCTAGAAATGTGATATGACTGAGTCTGGTTGTGTGGGGTAGTTTGTGCAGTTGTTTGCATGGTGGTTTTTGTTGTTGTTGTGGTTTTTTTTTAACAAACTAAATTTTGTAGTTTGAAAAGCCTTTAGCCTGTTTAAAAGGAATTTAATTGTACTGTTTGGTAGCATGAAGAGCTTGCATCTTTGTAAGGCAGACTATTAAAATGCTGCCTGAGTAGTTGATGCTCTGTGAAGTTGTTGAATGGGCATTATCTGAGCCATGAACTGTGTCAAGGTTGGAAGGTTTGTCCTGTGGCTCCCAAGCCATCTGTTGAGCTCCTGGATTTTTATTTAGTCCTGTGTAGACTGTTAAAATTTCTCTAGTGCTTGAGCTGGTATTAACTGGAGTTTGGTTGCCTGGTTGAATCTTCTGCAACTTTAGTTTCTACTGCTCTTGTTTTTGAAGTAATATCCTGCAGAAATCTTGTCTTGGAAAATGTTCTTCCTAAGAGGGGTACTTATTATTTTTCATGCAGTATTTTTTTACCAAGTAGCTCTTGTCTTATGCAGGAAAAACAGAAGGAAATCTGTAACAAAAGTGTGTGCTTTTGGTCAAGAGCTGCCCAAAAGTGCAGGAGTATGTATTAAATATTTTCTGTTGTTGTTTCATATTTTTAAATGTTGAAGGAATAAATTCTGTTCACCTTCTGTAGTAGAACTTTTTCCACTGGCTTTTGTTATCCAGCCCATTAATGTCTGGCTGAATTCTGGCAACTGTTCAATTGCTAATTTAAGCTTTTAGAGCAATGTGTGCTACATCTTGGGGATTTAATTTTAGTAGGAGTTTGTCCATCTTGCAATTTCAAACCATTCTCATTCTGCCCTTGTTTGTTGCAGGTAAAAGGTTTCTAGTCAGTCTTCTGTGGATACTTAAAAATTCCTGATGAAGCCCATTTCTAAGATTTCACTAGAGAAACTAAAATTAAAAATGCTTTTGAACCTGTGTTTTTGCATATGTACTTTAAGTGTATCTGCAGATGCATTCATATGATATTTTGCCTGTTAGTAGGAGATTTTAGTTTGATTCCTCTTTGGCTCCATGTGAAACTGCTGTTAGTGCCACGTTAACTCTTCTGTTGTGCCATTTCCTCACTAACGTCAGACACACCAGACTTCCCAAGATTTTGAGGTGAATATATGTGTGTGTGGTAGGGAAGAGAAGATGTGTCAGGACAGTGTGTTAGAGGTACTTCAATCATTTTACTTATCTTTTTATTTTTGGGGATGAATGTAGAAGGAACTAGCAAATCTTTACAGCAAGTCTGTAAAGCTGTAGCTTGGTCTTCCACGTTCATATATATTTTCATATTTTTGTGGGCACGTTGGGTTAAGTCACAGTGAAAAGAACATTGCAAGCCTACTTCTGAGTATGGATTTTTAACTTCCTTCATCCATTTCAAAAGTTTTGTTTTTGCTGAGTCTGATAGGTACCTTGCCTGATATGAATATGGGGTTCCTCTAACTAATCCTGTCAGTCATTCAAGGAAGCTTTTTGTTTTATTGTCAGCAGATAATCAGTAGGGAGTTCACAGGTCACCTGCTTTTCCTGCTAGAAGCAAGGATTTCTTTTCATTCTAGAGAATTCTTTTCCAGCAAGAAATCTTTTGCAGTCTGACTTTGAGGATGTTATTTCAGATGTATGGAAGCGTGGATAATCCAAATACTAAATTCTGTAATATAATCAAAAACTGGAGGACAGCTAGGACATTTTAAGTTTTCAGAGGCAGTTAAGACTGCCACTCTTACCAGCAGTCATGCAGGAACTCTTCCTTTAGTTTTCTGATCATGTATGCATGTTTATTCTCTGTGAAGCAATGCATTCATGTCATAGGAATAGAGGTTAACAAAATTTGCTTTTTCACTCATTTCTAGTCAGGTATATTGTGTTATGCATACTTCACAAGGATTAATGCTTTTTTGGTGTCAGTTTCTAAGTTCTTTGGCTGAGAGTTGCTGACTTGCTTTTCCTTCTACACAGGAAGAAAGGGATGAATTGATTGTCAAGTGAGATGAGGTGCAGCAGAACTTGTATTCAGCAGTGACAGAATTAATTTTGGAAGTGGATCAGCTGCCCCTCTGAGCACTCAGGAGGAGGTTGGTCTGATCAGTATTGATTTTGAAACACTGAGAACCTGTTGAGGGTGTTTCTTCTATGTGAAACCTTTTCTAGTTGAAGACCTGGCAGCAGCAGATGAAGTTTTATGTTACACTTCCAAGTGAAAAACTACAGCTGACACCTGTAATTCTTACTAGAACTTTTGGTCCTGGTCTCCTAGATGTTTTGTTTCAAGAGGTGAATTATTATCTAGATCCTGGATTTGAGCATGAGCTTTTCTTTTATGGTACTGATGCCTTTTTCCTGGTGTTAGGAAAATGAAGCTAGACATGGTTAAGAGGGTTTTGGGGTCTTTACCTCAGTATTTTAATCAGGATCCTGTTTGGTGCATCCACTTCAACCAGGTGACTTGCACACCCCCAGTCAATCACACACACCAGTTATAGACTTTACACATCAGCATATCTAACAAGGGGGCCCAGTAATGGGGCTGGGCTGGGCTCACCTCTAGTTTACAGAACCTGCTAGGAGACCTTGGCTTCCTGAGATAGTAGGAATGTTTGGTCTCCCTGGCTCTGCAGTTCTGGGGTGTTCAGTCTCAGGGCCTGCAGAACACTTACAAAACACTAAGCACTAAACTAAGTAAAGGGTTACAAGTATGCAGGTTAATACTTGTGGATACAGAGGTGTAAAAGGTATATAAAGAAAAGACAAAAGTCATTCTGGCATCATACGGTGTTTGGTGACTGACAAGACTTCACAAAGCGCAGAATATTTAGAAGTCAAGTGTTAATGAGAGAACCTACAATTAGAAAGTCAATGAATTTACCCTGTAAATTGTGGTAGTGTGTTGGTTGGTTGGATGACATGCTTCCCTACCTAGAATCTCTTTCCCTCCCAACCAACCCAAGAGCAGAAAGTAAGGATATATATGAGAAAATAGGCTTCATAGTGGCATTAAGAACTTGTGCAGAGGACTTTGCCAATAAAAATTTTATTGGCCTTTACTATTAGAAAAAATATATTTTTTATTTTTTACTTCAGAAATATTACTTCCCTTCCTAAATTTTGACTGTGCAAGTGCAAGTGGAGAGGGGAAAATTTTATACCAGCAGTTGGGCTGATACAAATTCTGTACAAATTCCAGAGATTTATTCATCCACACATATATGAGATTGCATTCTTACAAATAATTGCCAAGTTTACAGTCTGCACATAAGTTTTTGTAAGGTTGAAGCAGCAGTAATGAATTGAAGCACTCAAATTTTCATGGAATTACTCAATTTCCAATGGATTCATTTTTCAATGCCATTAAAAAATGTTTGATACGCTTATTTTTTTAAATGGTCTATACAGATTGGTATCCAATTGAAAAAGATACTGAATAGATAGCATTCCATAATTCTATCACTGGAGGCTCTGTGAGCATCCTATTCCTTCCGATGGAGAAAACTTGTGGTGTGCTGTTTGTAAGTTTTTTTCCTGTTTTATAGTTGGTTTGGGTGTTTTTGTCTGTGTGCATGCTCAAAGGTTATGCTGTGCAAATCCACTAGGTGGTAGGCATTAAGCATCTTCTAGCTAATTGTACAGCAGTGAAATTTTAACAGTGTTCTGAAAATATTTGAAGAGATACTGAAATACTGCTAGTAAGTGTTTTGATTGCATTTTGACCTTTAGCTTAAGTGTTGATGGTTCTCTCTTGTGATAGGAGCTGGACCCTGTTTCTGCATCCACATGCTGGTGAAATTGCTAGTGTTTTAGGGAACTGTGGATTTACTATGAAAAACAAATGGGAAGAAATAGGATGTAGCATTCAAGATTCTTTCCTTGAGAACAGCCTGATGGAATACAAGCAGATACTCTTCTGGTGTGACTAGTGCTATTATTTTTGTAAACAAAGTGTGATATTGGATATGAAACTGTTACTGATCACTTTTCTCTGCTCTATTACCCACTTTTGGCTGCTGTTAAATAGGCTGATTTTTTTTTCTCTCCTTCAGAGTGTTCCATTTGAACCTGGCTATTACCTTGCCCTGCCATTTTCTACCCATGTCTATCCTGGTGTACTGAATCCCAGCTATTAAAAAAATGCAAGGAAATTCTGTTGTGAAATTGAACGATTTAAATTGCCTCCATAAATACAGCATAAATCTCTTCCTGGTACTTATAGGGAAGTATATTTATACAAAACTCGTGCCACTTGGCTCAGTTGGAAATTGCTGTTTAAACAGCTGATTGTATGGAATGAATGCTGCTCATTGTAGCAGCTATTTTTATGATAGTAAGTTCATAATTTTTTATAAATTACAGTTTGTTCTGGATTTTTTTTCACTCTATTCAGTAATTATTATGTGAGGAAATTCATATTTTTTTGCCCCCATCTGAACTTTTGCTGTGGTGTGTCTGCAGTGCCAGTTCAGGTTGTGGCATCATCAAGCATAGTTCTAAAAAACTGGTTAAACTTCCTGACCTCCACAGTACCTGCAGCCCTCAGAAAGTGGAGGCCACTGCTGCTCCAGCCTCTGGTGGTGGTCTCAGTCATTTTACTTGGTGTTCTACTTGGTTGTTACCTCTGCATTTCAAGGGTCAAAAGGCTCTACATTCTGAAGCTGCTCACCTTGTTTCTTAGTACAACTTCACTTTTTTTTCTGAATTTGTTTTGATTTTTTTTTTCTGAGTTTGCGCAGTTCTCTGAGGAGCATTATAAATTTAGTTCTTTATCTTGATGAGAATGACTCTGAAGTCCATTGGGGAGAAGTACTGAGAATACAAATAACTTCTTATGAGCTGTTAAGCTTCTTGTAGTGTATTTTCCTTCCATGCTTTCAGTTTAAAAATCAGTCAAGATCTCTGTATGAGATTCTTTTCTGCATTGCATTTTCTAGTAGACATACTGGCACTTGATCTCATAGGATAGTGGAATGTAAAATAAAATAAAATACACTTCACTGGACAGAGAAAGAGAATTTTGTAGTAAAAGTAATTTTACACCAAGAGGCAGTCCTAACTTCTTCTGTGTTGAATGCATCTTGATTTTAGTAGGTCTTATGTGGTCACAGAATTCAACAGGTATGCAAAGCTGTTTTTGTTTGATTCACTTGACACACAGGAGCTGACAGCTTCTCTGGAGATGATGTATGGTCAAGATTCTGAAGCAGATGACTCAGGAAGTCTTTCAAAATTTCTTTGAGTGGAAAAGTGTTAAAACAAAGAAATTAATTTGTGTCAGAAATAATATGGACACAACTCTGCAAATTCTTACTGACTGGTTCAGTGACATCTTAAAGGTAAGACGAACAATCAATCTTTCCTCTTGGTGAAAATGATGAAATATGACACTATCTCTCCAAGCTTGTGAAGCATTAGCAGGGGCAAATGTCTGTGGCAGGGAGATTGTGCATATGAACAATGGCTCTAAGTCTCAGTGTCCTCAATATTGAGGAATAGTGTGCTAATTTCACTTTATTCTTGGTGCAGTGAGCTAGAGTTTATACAAAAGGTGTCCTCTCAAAAGAAAACAAACCTACCCAAGCAATCAGCCTTGCTTTGTAACTTGTAACAACTTCCACCTTGGTTGTGTGACTGAAATGCTTTAATTAGTCCTTTCAAGTGGCCTTTGGATAGAAAGATTTCAGATTTAAAGTTCTAGTTCAAAGATTATGCTGAAAGTGGTGATGGAAGACTGCTGTAAAGAGCAGTCAATCTGACTGGAGGAGATGTAGGTACAGGTTGCAGGCAGGTATAGAATAGATTTTCTTTGTCCTTGAAATACTGAGTGTGGAGAATTTATACAAAACAAGTGCACACTATTCTGCAATAGCATTTTGATGCTCTGCCTTAGTCTGAGTTGTAGGAGGTTGGGAGCATTGAAGTTGGGAGCATGTTATTTGTCTTAAAAGGAGATGGATGGTGCAAGTGGATTATCATTCACTGGGTTCTGCCTGTGAAGAAAGCACAAAGCAGGAGGTAACTTTGAGACTTTCCTATCTCTGTGCTTAATATCTATGTCTTTTCTCAGCTTAGGGCAAAATCTCCTGGAAAGAATGTCAGCAACTCTTCCATTCCTGCAGGCCATGCTTCCTTGATCTCCTCCTTGTCACCATTGCACACAAATGTTCTGTTTGTGTCAGGACAACCTCCTTGCCCATGTGAGTTGCACATGATCACAAGGGCTGTGCCCTCTCATAGTGAATAAGTTTTCTGCTCTTGCATTTCATTGTACCCAGAGCATTCAGTGTAGCCAGATGCAGCAGTTTAGACTTGGTGCATGTCATGTAGAGTATAATGTTAATGAATATAATTACTTACAGCTGGTTATAATCATGTTGGTTATTAGAGGGGGCAAACAAACATGCAGGTGGGTTTCTGTGATTGCAATTCAGAGCACTACTCTGCCTGTAAAAGCATGGCTGAAAGTTGTTAGTAGAGCGGCAATTTTGGTTTGCCTATTTCAAATCTGAACTTTTCTGAAAAAGCTTCATAGGTAGAGGAAATGTACAGAAGTTTGGCATGGATTGGTAGAGAACTGGTTGGTAGATCAAGGAAGAAATTTTCATTTATCCTTCTTTGTCACTTCAACTTTGGCTATGCGGTTTTTCTGTTGCAATTAACTTCTACCTCCTTTTTAAAAGGGTGAGCAATTGTGTAGTGGAAATACTTCTTTGAAGAGTTTCCCTTTTCTTTCTCTCTTTCTGAATCAAAATTAACCTACTGTAGCATCTATGAGAATCTATACAATAGGAAATGGGCCAGTGACAGACAAGGAAATTTTTAGAGCCTGAATGGCTCCTTTCCTTACCCATCTCCAGGCTTTCAGGAACAACACTGTTTGAACTCACTGTTCAAGTTTTAATTTTTAGTTCCTTTAAGCTTAAGACAATAAAACATTTTCAAAATATTTACTGGAATACACAAGTTTGATAGGTAAATGAACAAGGCGGTGTTTGCAGATTTCTCTTATGACTGTGTATCTTGCATGTTAAATACAGGACCATATTTCTATTTTAATTCTGGTTGCCAGTGTAATATCACTTCTTCTGCAGATCTGAGCGTCAAAACTTTGCGAAAAACAATATTCAGTGTAATTATAAGCTGATTTTACTGATTTTTCTCTGTCCCTTCCTGCATTTTATATCTTGAAGTTACTTGTGACTTTTATGAAAGTACTTATGGTTTCCTGGTGAAATCTTTAATCTCATGTTACACTTGATAAACTGTGAAATAGATCCCAGAATGTGTCTTCATCTCCAGCAGTACCATTCAGGAATGGAAAACTTGTGTACCACTGTGTGGGCAGCACATGTTGATTTTTGACATGAAACTCAATAGGAGTAGATTTTCGATTCTTCTACTGTTTCACATTTTGATAAAAAGCAAAATGAGATTAGGAAAATAAAGTCCAATCAAGGGAATAATTAACTTCCGTTTTCCCTGGTGAATCTCAAATCTGTTAGTTCTAGAAATTGTTATATTACCCAAGTGTGAAGTGAGATCTGACACAAATCTTGATAATATTTTCAGTAGGTCTAACTCCTCACATTTCTTGCTTGTTTTTGCTGTCTGATTGTTAACTTCTTATTTTCAATTGCAAGGCTGATTGCTTGTGTAGGTTTGGATTTTTTTTTTTTCCTAATCTTTGATGCCAGAAGCATTTTCTGATTCAGAGGAAGTGGTTTGCAGTGGGGATGAAATTCTTGAGTTGGCTTAACTAATAAATATTGGGAAAACTGGTTCTTCCCTCTCGGTGTGCTGAGAAGCTTTCTTTGAGCTTTACCAACTTTTCATGCATGTGCTGTAAATGCAGATCAAAATTCTGTTTGAAATAATGGGATTGCCTCTCTGGGTCTGTGTGTATGCATAAGTTTACTTTTCCCAGTCTCAAGAAATTAGCAGTTTTTTATCACTTTCATTTTGTATGGGACAAGAGTTCTTGCCTTACTGGCACTTTTTCTCTGTGCTGGTGTTAGCCTTTTGCTCAGATATTTACATTTTCCATTAAGCATTTCCTCCATTCTCTTTTACTGACTCTGAGGGACTTGCATTGTCTCTGCAATGAGAGTCCCTGCTGTGCCAGAGAATGGCCATTTCAATAAACGTTGCACCTGTCCTTTGATGCAGCATCAATCTAACAAAAAACCAGGAGTTTAACCTGCTTGTGATAGAACCATGACTCTCACTGCTTGTGTGCTTTAATGTTCCATACCTATTAAAAAAACCTCTCTTTTATAGCCTGTGGAATATGAAATTGGACTTCTGCATAGAAGTCCCAGGCACTTTTATTCTATTGAAACTCTTGGATGAACTCTCAGACTTGCTAACTTCCCTTTTAGAATCTCTGTAGGAGGAGAGAGAGAAAAAAAATCTGATAAATTATTTTTTCCGTTAACAATGGAATTTCTCAGTAAAGTTTTACATCTTAAATGCTGGTGTGTATAACTGAAGAATGACTCTCAATCTTCAGTCTCGCTCTCTCTCTAGCTCAGACCAGGAACATGATGAAGCACAGAAGGGAGTACTTTCAATAAAGCTATATATAAGTTCACCATGAGCAAAGTATAATCACTGTCATACAGAATAGATACTTGGCCAGTGTTGAGGTAAGTTTATGCCTTCTTTATTTCTAACCCTTTCTGATACAATTCCTTTTGGTAAACATCCCTTTTTCCTTTTTTTCTAGGAGTGTATTGGTGATGAGATTGGTTGTGTTCAGAATCCCAGTGGTACATTGCTTCATTTCATACATTTAAATACAAGATGCTTTCTTAAAAAAAAAAAGCAGAGAAAGCTGGAACCTCTAGATTCATGTCAGATCAGCAGTATGTAGCTTAAGGGGATTGAGCTTTAAGTATAATGTTGGTTTTTCAGAAGATTGTCAATGTAATTAAAAGGAAACACAACAAAAACCCTCTTCTGTGGGGAAGGACCTTGAAAAGCTGAATTCAAATAGACTACAGGCTGTTTCTTTAATGCATTTGAGTAAAACATTAAAATAGAAAGATTTAGCAATTTCTGATTTTTTTTCTTTTCCTCATAGTTCAAAAAACCAAAAAGGCAGAGGAATGGCTGAATAGAAGACATCTTATCATCTGTTAAGAAAATCTTTAAAGGCCCAGTTAAGGCACAAGCTATTTGAAAAGAACAAGTTTGAGAAAGTATAAAAATGTTATATTGCTGAGAATTTTGTATGTTTTTGTTCAGATAGTTGAGAAACATTAATTTTGTCTTTTCAAAGTAGGCAGTAACAATGTAGAACAGTTTGTGTTTTCTGATTTCAGTTTTGCCTTTAAATGTGGAAGGCCCCTGAGACCAAGCTTGAATGGTTTAAAAAACAAAAAAACACCACTGACCAACAACCATCAGGGAAAAAAATGTGCACACTTTTCTGTTTTGGTCTCCAGCCACGGCACTGTGCTTTTAACTAATTCCCTCTATGACAGGTGCTGTTTACAGCACAAACAGTTTTGTCCAATTCTTCCTACTGCGCTGGTTACTTTTAACTTTGTTGATAACGTGCGTATCTTCTCCTTGGTGACAGAAGCCAATGTCTGTTCCACTTCCTCAGAGAGGTTTAAAGAAGGTAAATACTACTTCAGCTTTGCTGCTGTTGGTTTGATTACACCTTAATTGTTCTGATGATGATGCTTAAGGGAAAAAAAAGCCCTGCACATTTGTCTCTGAGCATTGTTAAGGGGCACTAAGCTCCCAAGAGGGATTTAAAATGAGATGCACTAAGGAAACCTATTGGGAAAAGGATTCTTGAGTAATGAGGTGACATGAAGAAAATGCCTGCTTATGGGAGAAAAAAGTGAAAGAGTTATGGAACCTGGTGGTGCTGGTAGATTAATGACATTGCTGTTACTTTTATATGTGACCAACTAATTAAAATACATAAAGAAAACCCTCTTTGATTTGGGGAACAAGTAGGCAGAAGGCTAGAACATTTAGCTTGGCACATAAATAAAGTGAACACCTTTCTCAGTGATTAGGTTTGCAGAGATTCTCTTGGGTTTCCAGGAAGGAGTCTGAGTAAAATATGCATTTGAGAATACACTCAACTCCAGAAGAGTTATATTCGGAAGCTGTTTTTAAATCCTGATAGAGTAGATTACTGTTGCTTGGTAAAACAGCAGAATGCGAATTATACACAGACTTTGCTATTCTTAATACAGTCTGATGATTGCAGTTGTTTTGAAGTGACATAAAAAACCCTTCTCCTTTACTTAACATAAAATTCAATTCCAACTGTCACAGACAGGGAGTTGTGCTACTTGTTGGCAGCTGAGTTTTCTGAAAGGTCATTCTAGATGGTGTAATTGTGAAAAGTGCAAGAGCTGAGGAAGTCTTTAGCCTCCCTGAAGGAATGGACTGTGCTGAAATGAGCAGTTCGTGTGACAGAACAGGGAAGCTTCACCCATAGTTCCCAGCCTGGACCAGGTTTTGCCTTCTCTGTAATGGTGCCAGTACTGTTCAGTGCTCCTACTTTCTGCATGGTCACAAAAGGATGGAGCTGGTAACTTCAAATTAGTTTGGAATGTCTTTTTGTATTTGTATTTTTTTTTAACGTGGAAGTTTTGCAATTTATATTCTTTGCCACCTTATGAACTTTAGTACTTTCTTAGTGCATGGTGTGCCAGGGAGGAGAAAGCAGACTGCTTTCCTGCATTAGGTGGTGTGTTGGACAGCATCTCCTCCACCTCCTTTCTGCCTTCTAGCACTGTACTGCTGCCTCCCCAGCTTGGGAAAACCCACTAACTCCTCAGCAAGTGGTCCTGCTCCTATGCAGTGATTTGCATGAGCAATTCATATATTTGTACTGGTTTGCTGAGTACCAGCTGGAGCTCCAGGTATGTGGATGGGTCTTGGGAAATACTGGCAGCTCCATCATCTCCTCAGTGATGGCTTCAGTAAATCCCCCTGTGCTGCCACATTTTAAGAACAGTCCCTAACAGAGATGGGAAGTGCAAGTTGATGGGTAACCACTGTCTGTTACCTGTGCTGAGAAGATGAAGCTGATTAATATAAAAATCACTTTTCATTGTGTTTTATTCCCCATTTAGAGAGCAGTTGCTTAAAATTAAGTAATTTTTCTATCTGGATGAATGAGTGATGAAATAGATTAACTGAAGTGTGGCTTGATGTCATAGATTCTTATACATTATTAACATGGCAGGATTTAGTTAGAACATTTTTCCTGCCATTATTCAGATCTTGCTCTGCTCTAGAGGGTTTTTGTGCAGAAACGAGGACAAAAGAAAATGTAAAAAAACCCACCAAAACCAATAACAACAACAAAAGCCCAGAAGAAACAAATGTAGTTTTACAAATGATCGATTCTTCTTGAAGAGAATATCTGGGGTGCAGCAAGACAGGCATTTGGGATCCTCATCCAAGTTTGCCAGGAAAATTTCAGATTGCTCCAGGTGTAACTAATATTCAGCTCAGACTTAATGTTACACTAATAATTTGATGGAAAATTCTTAGTATTGTATTCTGCAGTTGCTAGTTTCATGCTGGGCATCTGAAATCGTGTTCTCCCCCATTTCATAGCTGTGCCACTTCAAGAATAGAGACTGATTTTCCTAGTTCTCTGCTGATCTGTGTCCCAAGAACCCAGCATACACTAAACACATTTCCTTTTGCTGTCTGTGTAATCTCTCAGAACAGAGGTATTTTCAGCTTAACCTGCAGGCAGTGTCTGAAAAATGCTGTACTCACATGTGCTTCTAGGCAATAGTGAAGACTGCGGAGATTTCACTTGGTTTATGAGTACAAAGTTCACATTTGTCAGAGTGTGCTTACCCCTCAGCATTTCTTTGACTTACAACCTGGGCAAGGACTTTTCAGTCATATTTATAAAAGTCTATTTCTTTTGACCTCTAGAAATTTCTTTATTATTTTCCCCTCATTTCTGTGTAAGGGAAACTTGCATGTTTCACCCTACCATAAAGTTAGAAAAAAAATCTTTCCTTGCCATTTTTTCTTATCAATCCATTTTCATTTGGAACCTGGTGAATCTCCTTGATGGATGTTTGGTTTTGTTAAACTAATGAGAAAACTCAACATTGTTATATAATATATATCTTTTAACTTGCAGCTTTGCATTCAAAACCAGGAATTTGGCATAAAAAGATGAATGAGGTAGATGTTGTCATGGCAAGTCAGTTGTCAGATGAGGAAGATAAGACTGTTCTTGTTTAGAGGTGGTAGGTTGGATTTTAAAGTGAAATATTTCATTCGAAATGCTGGACTGTGAAAATGTTCTTAATTGACTATATGCATAATTCTGCACAAATAAAACAATGATTGATAATATAGAAAGCCCCAGAGTTTCCTTGATATTTAACCCACGTCTCAGAAGGAGCAACTTCTTCACCAAGAACTAATAATTGAATGATACAGTGTTACTGACTTGGAGAAGAAGGTATTGCACTTCAGCTTCAGAGGAGGTTTTGTATTAAAACTTATTTTTCCTGAAGTCAGGAAGCTGGCTTTTTTCATCTGTCTCACTACACAATGTCTGCACAGTGTTTGAGCATTAATAAACCAGCCAAATTCAATTTTAATCATATAAATGCAGTTGAAAAAGTGTACCATGTTCTTTATTCTTTGATTTGGTTTTCTTTTTTTGTGCAGCAAGTTTTGCTCTGCCTCTGAAAAAAATCTACAGATATAAGTGAACCCTGCATGGTACAAATTGTTATTGTTTTCATTCTTTCTACTCTCAACTGTTATTCTCTGCCTGCCTTATGACAGCAATTGGTGTCTTCTTGAAATCTATTTACAGACCCTTTTTTGAAGCTTATCCTTGACCAGGGTCTCAGAAACTGCTTGAGAATAAGAAGCAGATCTGTGCACCTTCATACTTTAAAATCTGGCTTTCCAATTTGAAGTCAATCTAACCTATCTTTCTTTTGAATGTTAATAATTAACATTTAATTTTATAGACTCATATCTGTGCATTCTTAACCCGAGTGCTTGTTTTTCCTTGGATTCATTTTCTTGTGTAACTATTTTCTATAATCTTTCAGTCTTCTGTCCAGGAGTTAATAATAAATCCCTCTTTCTAAGTTATACTTGTGTATTAATGATTTGCCAGCTTTACAGAGATGACTGTTTAAGCACAGAGCTAAATTACAAGAGTTGTGTTCATTATGAACTTAATGTTTCCTCTTTACTGTGTTTGGTTTAAGGAAATATCATGTTATAGTACCAGGCCAACCCAGCTGTAGCTGGGTAGCTTTATATATCACTGCATATTCCTTATACAGTACTCTAGATAATCTTGTTTTATTACATGACTTCTTTACAGTATGTCTTTTAATAGCTTCACTTCAACCATTTTCTGCAGTTTGAAAGCATTACTGGTAATGCACAGGACTCTCTACCAAACCCTTCTGCAAAGTTATTTCCAATGGGACACTACCATGGGGAAGAGAAGAATAAAACTTGCAGCATTTGAGCAGGGAGATTATCCTGTAAATAGTCTATCTATTGCTCATTATAGTTGATTTAATTTTTTTATTAAAAATTAAGTGAATCTCATGAAACACACAATACTATAGGAAAGAAGATTCAGTACTTCATGACTGAACATTAGGGTCAGATGGGGGTTTTAAAAGTATTTCACAAAACTTGTACGAACCATCTGCCCAGAGCAGCATTCAGGATTGTTCATAAAAATTCTTAGATTCTAACCCCCCCTAACTTTCTCTCATGCATAAGGGAAATATACTTCAAAAAATGTAGAAAAGATTTCTGGGGATATTGAAACTAGTTGATTCACTTCTGCTTTCCATAAAATTTCTGCTGTGATAATGTTTTATAAATAAGGTCAGAGGTACACAAAAGAAAATTTTAATGGCCAGTTTCAGGGAATTATAGTTCTGTGTTCTTTGGAACAGGTACTCTCTGTGTAAAGAGCTGCTTTTACCTCAAGAACTATTAATACATCTAGCTGGTATTTTTTTTTTAGCAGGGATTAATAAATTTTACTGCTATAAACAAGAGCAAGTTTCTTATGCTTTTTCTTATCTGATGAAAAGAGCTATTTGGTTTTGACTTTGTCAGGTGATACAATCCTAATCAATGTAGCACTGCTGGCAGGTTTTGAGGATTCATTCTGGATGTGTGCACATGCACGTGCCTCAACCACTAAAGTCCACCAGAAAGCAATCTGTGCTGCCTGCAGAGCTCAGAAATACAGATGAGAGTTTTACTATGAACTGTAGTACTAACAAATATCTTTCAGCTGTTTCTTGGGGAATCTTTTAGACCTCTGGCTGTTAATCCTTGTCCCAGTTCTTGGGGAAAATCTATTTTGCTTCAAAGTGCTTTATCTATAATCAGCTTATGTGGAATTAATCTCCATGCCCATCTGCAGGCTCCTGACAGACTGGTAATTTCCCTTCCATCTCAATCTTGTGCCCAGAGGCATTGCACACTCGTAACTAGTAAAATTTTTCTTGTTTTCAGCAAATGCAAAGTTGCCACAGGAAAGTAACAAAAGGCTTTAAAACAGGGATGTTAATGTTAGGTAACTGTTTCAAGAGCAACGTCTAGCAGCAAGATCTTGCAGCCACATTTACCCACACCAAGATTCAATATTTAGTCTGTTTCAGCATCCAGTTTTGTGTATTAAAAAAAACCCCAAACAGGTAAGAGCAAACACAGTGAAATGGAGTAAATGTAATGAAATATTATCCTACAGCTGTATTCCTCATAGAATCAATTTTTAGTTTCCTTAGTGTGAGAAGGGGATATTTGTTGTTGACAGACATTTGACAGTATCTTGAAATGGAAATATGCAAGTACAAAGCTTTTCAAGTTCTTGAAACGCTCAGATTTTCTTCACTTTACTTTTAAGTGTGAGATCATGGTTAACTCCTGTATTTCTTTGCATATGTTTGGATCCTCTTTGCTAGAGATTTTCCTTTGAGTATTTAAAATGTTTTATAAATATTGAACAACCCTTTATGCCTGCAAAATCCACAGTTTTCAGATCTCATCTTTTAACCCAGATTTAAGATTACCTGAGGAGTGACTAATTCTCTGGGGTCAATCTGATAATTAGTGAAAGAGTTGGGAATTGCTTGTTTCTGTCTTCAAGCTTTTGACTGCTTGTGTACAACTCCTGACATCATATCGTTCTCTCTGGGGGAAATAGGGGTAGGTGGGAGATGTACAATTATCTTGTACTTTGCTGTTGATACTGACCCAGGTCAGAGGAGTTCCTGCCTTGGAGACTGTGAACAAGCAAGCCTTCCTATGGAGAGGTTCTGTTCCAGTGGAGTTTTGGTAATCTAGATTTATAGATCAGCATTTGAGATTGTCTTTATTATCCAAATCCAGTGTGTGCTCTTCCTCCTCAGCAGCTGATCTTTATACCTATGTGTAGAGCTGTAGAGTTATGTTTTGTGTATGGAGTCTAGTGTTGTTAGTGTGCTAAGTATTTAGGCAAGTAATCCCTTCTGATAAATCCAAAGAGCCTAAGTATAAGTGATGGTTTAATAGCAAAATAACTGATGTTGATTTAGAGTCCATTACTTCAGGTTCTTTTCCCCCCCTGTGCTCCTGTAGAGAGATAAAACAATATGATAAAATGAAAAGATAAAATTTTAGAAGGTGAATGGCACCTACTTAATTTGTTCTCAGTAGAAAGACCAACCTGAATATTTCTGTAATTGATAGTGGTTCAGGGAATTCATACTTCAGAATTTCAAAACCTCATTCCCTTCTGGCTGGCATAGGGATGACAGACCTGGTGCTGAATATTTGCTTGTATTTTGCTGTTAATGAGCACTGTGATGTTAAGTGTTGCTGTCCATTGGGAATTCTATGGTATAACATCTTATGAAGGCTTTAGGCCCTAAGCTCTTACAAGATGTGTTCATCAAATGCTTGGTTGTTATTTGTGATCGAGTTTGTTTTGCTTATTGGCAAAATCCTTCTCCCTCTGTTTGTAAGATGATGAAGTTAAATCTCTTCTCCTGCATTTGTTCTGCTGTCACAGATTGATGCCTGGGCAGGTGCTGAGGAATGATTGCTTCCTCATAGTTGATGTGTTTCCAGTTTCACTGCACCCAGGTAAAAAATGGCATAAAAAACAAAATTCTGAGACAATGGTTTGAAAAAATGTGATTAACCGAGGAGAATGGAGCAAACTCTTCTCAATAGATGAGAAGTTTTCCATCAGGTGTTTGTTTGATTCAAACTTCTGTTTTGAAATAAGTGATCTGATCTGAAATATCCAAGTATAAAAGGCTTGGTAGGTGCATTCTTTTGTTGAGATTATACAATCTTTGGTTTGTTTGTTTTTTTTTAAAGCATATTTTATTCTAATTAAGTATTTGGAGTTATAAGTGTAATTTTACTGATTGTATTCTTGAATTTTCGATCCCTCTTCATACTCTGATTCCAGATAACATATTTCTCTCAAAGATGCTCTAGGGCATCATTTTTTCGCTGAAGATTTGTTTTTATTGCATGGAACAGCTGTTCTTCCAGCAACTGCTTTCAGGAATTAAGGAAAAACCCCAATATACTGCTCTGAAAACTTGTAAAATAAATGATGAGCACCTTTCCTCTTTTCTCTCTTTTTGCCTTGGAAAAATGCAATTGGCTTTCCAGAGAGAGCAGCAATTCTTCGAGTTACTCCTTTGCTGTGCTGCTGCCAATCAAAATATTCTGCACACACCTTTGCAAAACCTACTGTTTACTTGCCCTGTGTGTATACATCATCTGTTTTTAAATGATTTTTTGCACTAGCTGTGATGGTGTGATTTTCATGAACGGGTTTGTTTGCCTGCTGTTGATATTTCTATTGAAAAAGTTTTGTCAGCTCTTCATCTTCACAGGAAAAAGAAGCTACAGTTCATATTTTTGAAGGTTTTCCTTTCTTCTGAGAGAGGAACAGGTCAGAGTGAGCCGTGTTGCTGTAGCAGTACATTCAGCCTCTGGGTGTTGCTCTTGGACAGCGCTGTTGGCAGACTGCTGTGGTGCAGAATTACTGAAGCTGCTTGTTGTTGGATGAAGAATGCCAAATTGCAGAATGTAATAGGTGAGTAGCAGCTCCAGGGGAATTGGGGAGCCCTCAGGTACAACAATATGGTCCACAGTGGATAGAAAATACCCTTGGCAGGCTCATGTTTGATATTAGACTTGGTTTTCTCTCCTTAAACCACAATTATATTTTTTAATATGGAATAGTGTGTAAGATGCTTCATCCTCTTTTCATTTAATGATGCTGATTTTTTAATTTCTGTAATGTGTGTATAACCAATGACAGTAAAATATTTGTTAAAAATATTTTCATGTAGAATTTTTGGTTAATGGGATGGATTCATTATAGAAATCACGGAAATTGTCAACAAATATAAACATTTTAGAAGTTTTGTGGAATGCTTTCCAAATACTGATTGTACTCTTTCACTATTAACTAGTATTTTAATAATTTCATTATTAAAATGCTAACTCTAATTTAAATGAATGTTAAACACTTAAGAGAGGTTAGACTAACCTGGTTGTTTTTATCGTGCTGTGTAACGAATGTTAGGATGAATTTTTGCCTGGTTTTCCAGCTCCAGAGTCCATGCAAACTAAAACGTACTTAAATTCCCAAATTGTTATCTTTCTTAGTTTTCTGAAACCAAAAGTCTTCATGTATGGCTTGTTTAAAGAAAAACAATTTGCAGATAGTTCAAAAGTTCCTCACCAGCTGTAAGTATTATGAAACCTTTTGTTATGTATGAGCCTTTTCTATTTGAATCAAACATTGATTAAAGTTTAAGTGTCACCAGTTCTGTTTGTTTCTACATTGACATTTTCTATGGTAATTTTCTTGCTCTGGCTTTCTTCTCCTTTTGTACTTGGCAGAGGCCTTAAGAAAATAAGTTGGTTCAGGGTCGTGCTGCACAGCTCCCCTGCCAAAACTGAATACTAATCCATGGTAATGGACTGCCTGCTGTGAGGTTTGAGACATCTCTTTCAACTGCATCTCCCCTGGCTAGAAATGGTACTTGGAAGAGAGAGAGGGAAGGGAGGTTGAAATCATTCTGTAGGAGCTGTTTTGCCTCCCTGCTCACTTGTTGCTGCTCCTAAGAAGCCTAAAGAAGACTCGGCTTGGTGTCAGCAATCTGCAGCCTTGAGCAGAGTCCTTGCAGATGCCAGGATGGTGAGGGCCTGTTGCTTATTGCTCTTCTGGGAGGTAAGGTATCCAGTTATCATGGACCCAGGACTCCTCACAGCCTTTAACAGAGCAGTTCCAGGCGCAGGTATGGACAGCTTTCTTTGCTGAGGGCTGTTACATTTGGTGCTTGTTCAGAGCTGTGTTCTCTCTGTGTTCTTCACCTTGATGTTCGCCAGTTGTGCCTTGGAAACAGTCTTGGCTTTTGCTAAGTACCTCATGCCCAAGTTGGCCACTGCAGTTGCCTTCTAGGGTGTAGAAATGGTGACAAAGTGACCTCAGGCCCCTGCAACCACTTCCTCTGGCTCTACCTAACCCAGCCTGCAGGCCTGCCATAAGGCTGGTTTTCTTTGGGAAGAGGAGCTCTTTCAGCACATTGGGAGAAAGAACATCAGCATTTATTATCTCCATGGTTTGGGTGGAGCTGGAGGAACTGTTTCAGTTCTGAATGCTGCACCTCTGGTCTATTCTGGAGACTCCTGTTCTTCTGTTCAATACCTCTCAATCTTCATGCCTACCTTAACTCCCAAAATAACAGTACTACTTCTTTCCAGGTAGTTTGCTGCTCACCTCATTAGTATTTAATACATGTGTCCATATAGTTTTGAGAAGGGTTGGGGGGTTGTTTTGTACTTCAGAATAGATTTGTGCTAGTTAAGAGTCCTTACCAACACTCGCTGACATTTTAACAATTTTTCCTGCAAGTAAGTATAGCCTGCAGGTTAAATTAAGTTCCTTTATAGGTAACTGCCTCAAGAACGTCCCATAAATAGTGAAAGATTGATTTTTCATCTGCAGTCATTTAATTTCCCCAATTTGCCAGGAAACTAGCATGAATTTATCCTGATTTCAAACCAAAAGTCTTAGAGCTTGCAAGATGATGGCCTTCTAGACTGTGATGAATGATTGAGAATCTGATCTTCATTCACATAATTTAAGACCCTGGTGAAAACTTTGCTCAGATTTCTGTGTGTGTGCTGACAGGCACAGAGATAATGCACTGTGCCACAGTTCCTGTAGTAGTTGTCTTGGCCTGTGTGTTTTTCACAGCAGACACACCATGGCCAGATAAACAATTGTCAAATTGTCCTAAATCTGCTGTTAACACATGTGGTGGTGGCACGGGGGATCAAGTGTTGGAGTTGGGTTTTGGCAGCTTTAGATTCAGGGACTGCAATACATCAAGACCACACCACTTACAAGCCTGAGTTAAAATGCTGAGTTGGACTTTTTGTAAATATATTTTAGTATATTATATATGTCTAGCATCTATGTGTTAATGCTGTACGTTATGGTTTCTTTCTGACCTCCTTCTCCAACTCCATGGCCTTGTGCTTCAGCAAAGCCAAGAGCTGTGTTGCTTGGCTTTGGTATACTGGATACTGGCAGACTTGACAGCTCTAGAGAAAGAGTCCTTGTCTGAAGTCAGAGAACATGGTGAATGTGAGCTCTGGGGCTTTAAGATGCCTCAACAGCAGGTTTGGCCCTTATCGTAGGATGCTTGTGCTGTAAAAGTGCATTTTACAGCCCTGGGTGCATGCAGTGAGCTGCGAGGGCTGAGGGAACATATACATCCTCCTCTCCATCACTTACTGAGCCCTCCATGCATTGCTGCAGCTTTTATTTCCAACCAGCTTATTGAGAGCTTTTCTTCTATTCTCTCTCCCCACTCTGGTAATAAAGTTTCTCTATTGTTTTCTAAGACAGTGTCCTGTGGTGTTACTGGAATCTGAAAATCTGTGAAATGCAAGTCCCTAATAGTGTTGAATGATGTACCCTGGGGTGGGTTAAGTTATTGCCCTGCCAAGACAGCAGTAGTGTAGTCACAAAGACAGGTCTTGAAGGAGAAAAGGAGTTGTGTATCCAGACAGTATTTCCAGTGCCTTGAAGCTATGTGGAAGGATTTTTAAGTGGTAATTAACACACTTCAAATTTTTGTGCTGTGTTTGCATGAGCTGTGGTAAATTGCAAGCTGAGCAAGTCCTACCAGCTGAAACACTGAATAAACACACAAGAGGCCTTGTGCAGCGTGAAAGTCACATGCAGAGTGAATCTGTACAGCCAGCACAACTCGGAGGATTTCTTTGTGTGCAAGTGTTTCAGTTTACAGGATCGATTTCATCTCTCTCAGGAGAGAAACCGGGAGAATGTTTTTGGAGCAAGTAGATTGAGGATGCTTTGGTTCAACTACTGTGGTGAAAGCTGGGTGAATAGTTCAAAGGAAAAGCCTACTGACCTCTAGACCAGGAGATGCAGGTAAAGGCTGCTGGAAATTGAAGTGGTGTTATTTTAGAAACCTTTCTTTTCCTCATAAAGCTTTGTTTAAATTTGAAATCTGCTGTTGGGAAATGCGGTTCCGTTCAACAGCACTTTTTCTTCCTTCTAATTTAAGATAATTGTCAAAATGGTGACTCCACAAGAGGAAAGCCAAGCTCTCTTTGAAGGTTGGTTGTGGTTGGCAGGCACAGTTAAGGCCACAGTTTCCAACAGATTACATGAAAGGAAGAAATATTTCAAAGTTTTTCCGGTTGGAAAACAGTATGTTTGCACTAATGCCTTTTTTCTAATACTTTTTTGAAATATTTTGTTAACCAGAACCTGACTTCATTGTATTACAGTGACATATCTGCAAAGCTGTTATATCTTTTGCTGTTGGGGCTTTACAGTTCAGTCACTATGACTTGACAGACTTTGTATTTCAGTATTAATTCCTTATGTTGCCTCTACAAATGTTGCTCTTGTAGATAGAATGGTTTGATGGTAATGCTCTCTTGGAGACACTGTTTTTTATTTCATGGTGCCATTTGCAAGTAGTGTGACTGCTAATGTGCATAAACTGTGAGGCTGAGCATTTGGGTATTCTGTAGTGACTTGCCTTTTCCCCTCCAACTTAACAATAGACTTCCAGCCTTGTCTGCATGTGTGCTGCAGATTTCCCCACTGTTTTACTAGGGAAGAGCTGCTCTTTAAAGATAGGCTCAAAAATCTCACTCTTATTTATAGTCTTCTGTTCCTACTGCTGCAGTCAGAAATGGTGTGGGGAACTTGGGAAGCCTCTTTTTCTTTCCTGTGTATTTTTGTTTCAGTTAAAGTCTCTCCAAAAAAAGACAGGTTTTGATAGGAAGCTTAATAAATGCACACTGGAACTTGCTGTAAGTGGTTCAACTGAGGTGCACTTGATAGTTCCTACACATACCACCCATCTTCATATTTCAAACACGGGTGGCATTATCAGCTCCTGCTGCTCCTAACTCTACCAGAAGTTACAGTTTAGTCCTTTGCAAGAGCACAGGGTCAGGGAACAACCAGTTAGTGCTGCTAGGTGAGCCAAAATACTGAACTTGGTTTATTGGATACTCGGTGTATTGAAAATTTTCTAGTCAGAGTGCGCTGACAGGCCAGCAAGTTGCGTTATTATCTTAATACCTCGGCATTTATAAAGTTGATCTTTGGACATTTTTATTTGCTTTTTGGCTCAGCATCATGAACAATTTTTTTATCTTTTAAAAGTTCCATTTATGACTGTCATTTAATTGATGATAACTACAAATTATACTAGCTGCAAAGCAATAAATAAAAGAAATGCAAGTAGTATAATTTTGAACGTGGTAATCTTAGTAGCCTGAGTCATGAATTTCATCATCCGCTGCAGTTAGTATAATTTTATGATTCATAAATCTATTCATTTCTTTTTTTAGTGGGTTATCAGATAAACAGCTCAACAGTAAGGTGGCAGAATTGTCTTGTCTCACCCCGGTTGCAGGAGAGAAGGCAGGTCTGATTGTTCCTATGAATACATTGTAAGTCTGACCCTCTTAAATCTGCAAAACAGCTTCCTGTGCTTCATTGGAGCACTAGCTTATTGAGGCGTTCAGATTATCAAATGACCACTATCCCAACCCAAAATTTATAGTTTGTTCAAATTGTTTAGACGTGCATTTGATCATTTGCTGAAGGTGACCTTCCACCATGGATCAACGCACAGATCTGTGCAGAGTGGTCCTGGGCTTACTTAAACAGGAAGTGTTCACCATTTGCTTGATGATAAGTCAGTGCTACTACAGTTCATGGCTCTAATTTAATTTCAGAAAATGTGCTTTTGCCATTACTTTCTGTGGATTAACTTACAATTTAAAATCCTCAAGTGGTGTGAATTTTTTGGAATGTCTCATCTTTCTAGGCACCATGCCAGCCACAGTACCTGCCACCTACTAAACCTGAAGTTCGAAAAACCCTACAGAAAGTGTCAGTCTTTCAATAGATAGGTAGGCAGAGATACATTATTGAATCAGAACTTGTCTTAATTCAGGAAGATGAATTTGCTGTAGTAGTGTTGCTTTTTCAGGAACCAGTGTGGTGAGAAGAAACCTGTTATGGGCTTATAAATATATGACCAGCATCTTTGAACCCATGGTCGTTCACTATAAAAACAGTATCTTCAGTTCACAGAATCATAATGGATGAGGTAGGAAGGGACCACAGTGGATCATCTGATCCAACCTCCCTGCTCAAGCAGGGCTTTCCTAAAGCACAGGGCACAGGATGGTTCTTGAGTATGTCCAGTGAGGGAGACTCTCTGGGCAATTTGTTCCAGTGCTCAGTCACCTGCACACTAAACAAGTTCTTCATATTCAGGTGTAAATTCCTGTTCATCAGTTTCTGCACATTTCCTCTTGTCCTATTTTTCAGCATTGCTGAGAAGAGCCTGGCTCCATCCTCTTGCCATCCTCCTTTCAGACACTGACAGACATTGATATATAAATAAGCTTTTGCTAAGGTAAATGCCATACAAGCTGAAAGCTGGGGCATTGGCTCATGGCACTGTCTTGGCCAATTAACAATAGAAGCACAGAGTGCCATGAAGAAGCAGAACTTTTCACTGACCTAAAGCCTGGGTTTTAAAAATTCTTGTCAGGGCTCCTCTCTGCCATGTGTCTGTCCATGCTAAGGACAGCTGAAACTATCCTGCACTGGTGTGCATACATCCAGGCATTTTGGTGCTTGTATTTAGATTCCTCTGTGACTGCTGCTTTCTGGTTTTCATTTAATTCACCTACATCTCTGCTCCTTGGGGCTCGGTGAAAAGTTCTTCAATTGTGCCATTGGAAAACCTATGGTAATTCTGGAATGGTCCATGTACTATCAGCCACTGTATAATACCTCCAAATTTTTTCATTATTTTTACAAATCTTAGTTTGATAACTTGCTTCCATTTGCATAAGTTGCTGTGCAAGATTACGTCACTTCTAAAGAATATGCAAAATCTTTTTGAACATACACGGGTCATGTTAGTAGCCTAAAAACCAGTTTAAGTTAGTTTTATCAAGTTAAATGCCAGGCAACTTCTGCATAAACAATCAGAGAAGACAGAATTTTTTAAGACTTAAAACATATCCAGTGACCTCTATGTTATGGTCTCTTATTTCAGTAAAATAACAGGAAAACTCTTTTTGGCCAAGGCACCTTTTCCACATGTTGACATCAGTCATTAAGGAAGCATAAAAACTCACCAGAGGTAGTTTAGAGAGGAGAATAAGAAAGTCACATGTGTACAAACTGGGTTCTATGAGCTAGAAAAAAAGCCTTGGGTAAAGAGAAGGTTTAATTCTTCTAGGAGACAGAAGCCTAGAACAGAGCTGAATAAAACAGAATTGTGGTTCTTATGTCTTTCCTTTGGGGGCTAATGGATTGAATTTTACAGCAAATGAAGTTAAAGTTAGATATGGCCTCAAACTGAGAGAGAGTAGGTTTAGATTAGATATTAGGAAGGAATTCTTTACTCTGAGGGTGGTGAGGCACTGGAGCAGGTTACGCAGATAAGTTGTGAATGCCCTATTCCTGGAAGTGCTCAAGGCCAGGTTGGATGGAGCTCTAAGCAATCTGGTCTAATGAAAGCTGTCAGGGGTTGGAACTAGATGATCTTTAAGGTCCTTGCCAACCCAAATCACTCTATGACTCTGATGCTGACAGAGAAAAAACCCCATCCTAATTCAGCACAATTAAACTCTGGAATGTATGGCTTAGATAACTGTCTGGCAGAGTGACACAGGTATAGCTACTATTGAGTGGAAGCTGGGCTGGAGAACTGTTTTTCTGTCCCACTTGGCTCTATCTTTTGTAGTTTTTTTTAGTGCATCACTTTGCCTTAAGCCATCTCTATTAGGTAGGTTGATTTCAGCAGGAAAAAAAATGTGTGAACTTGATGTACCTTGAAGTGGGTAAATTAAAAAAAGGAAAACTGTGTCATAAACTCTCTTTTGCAGATGATAGGGAACAGAGACCTGGGTTAACTGAGTGGAATTGAGATGTGTCAGCCCTAGGAAGCTTAAAAAGTGGCTGACATTTTTCCTTTATTGGAAGCTGCACACAAGTTGCTTTGTACTAAAGGCAACCTGACATTTGCAGAGACCTGAAGCACTCAAATTAATAGGTTCTATTTGCAAGGATGACTTCAACAGAGGCTTTCTCCATTACAAAGTCCTGCTCAGTAAATCTCTAAATCCATTTTAAAAGTTTTTAATCTATTTTACGCAAAGGCCTGCTGTCCTTAGCTGGTTGTCAAATCCACTGCTGCAAGCAGCAACTCTCTTTTGTGGCCAGAATGTTATGGGTAGATGATTAATAAGATACTGAGCTTTGTTTGGATACAAGGCTGAAAATATCCACCAGTGCCTCAACCTGTTGGAAAATATTCTGTTTAGAGTATGTGTGACTGTGTGTCTTTCACAGAGGAAGACCTACCAGATAACACACTGGTAAATTGTCTTTGGCTGGGCAGGAAACTGCATTTACATCCATATTTGTATGGAACCCAACTGCCTCCCAAATATCTGCTGTAAATGGGACGGACTTTGCCAATTGATGAAGCTTGCAGGAATCTTACAGGCTGTTTTTATGCTTCTTTTTTTTCTTCACAAACAGTACCTGACTACAAAACCAGTGTCTCTTTCTATACAGGTCGTAATTTGCTGTTGATTTCCCTCTACTGTGCTTGTTTGGCACATCTGCTGCAGAGGTACTTACGTTGATCCAGTCATAGCTGCCTTCAGACAGAGAAATAATCAGCAGAAGGAGGGGAGCTTCTGAGAAATACACCTCCTGCTTTTGTTCAGCTGTTCCTAGTAGGAGTAATATTATTAGTAATACATAAGTATGATGCAAACAGACTTGTTTTTTAAAGGGAGCAAAGTGTTCCAGACCATTAGCTCATACTATATTTTTGCTATTAGCTTTTTTTCTCAGGAAAAGCAAAGATCAGAGGTTGAGGTGGAATCCTCAATGAGGAAAAGGTAAAGAAACTCACCTCACTATTTGCAAGGTTGTTGGGGTAGCAGGAGATTGTCCAATCTCCTGTCCAAAACAGGATCAACTACAGCTGCTCTGAACCATGATCGGTTCGGTGGTAAATACGTCCAAAGACGCAAACTCCAAATGTCTCTATGCAGTTTATTCTGTTATTTGACCACCTTGACAATAAAAACAAAGGTTTGCTTACATTTAAATGGAATTCCTTGTGTTTCAGCTTGTGCCCTTCACTGGGATCCACAGATAAGAGTCCAGCTCACTTTGTTTTGCACCCTCTCATCTGATATTGATACCCTTTGATAAGATCGCCCCTGAGCCTTCCACTTTCCAGGCTGTGAGCTCTCCACCTCTCTGGATATGGCAAATACCCCAGTCCATGTAGCATCCTCATGAATCTTCATTTCACTTTCTCCGGTATGTCCATGTCCCTTTTGTTGCTGTGAGCCCAGAACTGGACCTTGTGGTCCAGAGAACTCACCAGTGCTGAGTAAATGGGAGCGATCGTCTCTCTTGACTTGCTGGTGATTGGCACAGGCAGGTGCTTCCCCTCTGCCCCAGTAAAGGGAGTACTCCTGAGATGTCTTGGAGGAGGTGTTTGAATGGATTGCTGCACACCTGCAGAGCTGAGCAGATGTGTAAGTACTTTGTATGTGTTCCTGTTCTCGGTGACTGATTGGGGAAAGTCTGAATCTAAAAATACTTGGTGTAATTTAACCAATACCAAGATCTTTTTTCACTTGAGTGATGAAGGAATGCTGAAGTGATCAGCTCAGGCACATTCAGCAGGGGATCATGATGACTGGGGGGCAGTTTCCTGATTTGGAAAAACTCTAGGCAGGCTCAGAGTCTCACCAGAAGCTGACAGCTTGTGCTGGGAAGTATTGGAAAGGAACAGGAGTAAGGATGACCACCCCACTCCAGAAAGGACAGCCCTGGGGAGGACCAGGACACTGGTAGCCTTTCTTTTTATCATGACCTGGCTCTTTGTGGTTTCATCCTGGTGTCTGAAATGTTAACAGGGACACACGTGCTAATACAGTTACTGAGTTCTGACACAAAAACAACCCAATCCCCCATGACAGGGCAGTGGTGGTGCTCCTGCTCTCCACTGCTGGGTGGGGAAGAGTAGTAACAGGGTCTGGTTGATGCAGGTTGAGAATCTTGCCTAAAGCGAAGAATCACCAGCGTTTCTGTGATGATCTCATTTCTTTGGTGACTAGTTTGTAATTCCGTATTCTGAAGGAACACCAAGTCCTTGGAGGGCAGATGGGAAGTAGGGGGAGGGTGGAATGACCTGGGCAAATTGGTACTAGGCAAGGGTCCTTTCTGCCATGCTTTGCTGCCAGCTAAATCCCACTAAGTACTGAATCATTGTTCAGCTAAGGTTTTGCTGAGGACTGAACATCCCTGTTCTCCAGCAGATAGGAAAGGGATCTTTGAGTGGTCCTATCCACCATAAATTCAGCATAGGGGGTACTGCAAAGTGGGAAGTGTGCTCTTCCCACTGAGAGATAAAGCAGAGTTCTCTTTACTTTCTGCAGAGCCTGAGGCCTTGTGGCTGGTGTGTGAAATGATAAACCAAAGCCTTGACTTTCTCATTCTCTTCCATGTGTCATCAATGATGCAGTTGTTTTCCATGGCAATCTTTTGCTGGAACTAATCAGTATGGTTTGGAAGTACAACTTCAGAAGTACTTTAGATGTTGATAATCAGACTTCTATGCTGAAATTTCTTTGAAGGCAGTAAAGAAATAAGACCTGACTCCTGTTAAAGCAGCTGTCCTTGAAAAGAAGAGGTCTCTTGGCTAAGAGTATGCTTGAGATACCTGATACTTATTTGCCTTCCTTCTGTGAAAAAAGTATAGGTATTTTGATTCCAATATCTTACTATTTATCTAAAAAAATAGGATTTTTTTTGTAGTACGTGGTCAATCAAACTCACTGACAGACCAATCATCTCATGACACTTTAATTGTTCTTCTTTCATTACCAAATTAAAGAACTCTGTGCAAAATCTCCTGCTATAAGGAAGGGCACATACATGTAATTATAGGATGCTTTTGATGTTTTTATAAAAAAAAAGGAAATTAAATGACTAATACATTTTGCTGGTGGAATTGACAGCTGTAACAAACCTACTTCTCTCATCAGCTGTAAGCTTTTATCCCTGCCTTGTACTAATGAATAAATCATCTTATTACATAAAATTACATTCTAATTGCTCCCATGTCAGTCTATTTCAGGTTAGACCTAGGCAGTAAGGTTCTTTTGGAGCCTGGGTTTTCCCTTTCTACTTGGCTGCTGAGCGGTCACATTTACAATGCCCCCGCATGGTCTTGGAGAAGAAAAATCACAAAAAGGCAGGAGGCAAAGGGAGAGAAGGACAAGAGAGGATATAAAAGGGACAAGGAATGATGTAGGAGACATGAGGAAAACCCGAAGGAGCTGTTGAATGAAAGAGCCAGATGAAAAATACTTAGAAAAGCTAGTGGGATGTGCGTGGGAAGAGAGGGAAGATGAGTCAAAACTACGGCAAGCCTTTTTGTGCTGCGCCTTGCGTGGAGCAGCTTGTGGGAGCTCTTGGTGTTGGCTAAACAGCCATGGCCATTTGTGTTTGACAAAACTGACAGCAGCTTTTACTCAAGCTCTGACAAATTGTTATCGTCTAAGTTCTCCTTTTCCTCTTAACTTAAAATGTTACCTGGAAAGCATCAATTAGTCATTTAATACTGCAGTGTGAAGGCACGTATTCCCCCATCCCTCCCCATCTTCAAGTGAAATGATTAATTCTCAGATAAAAGGCAATTTCAGTAGGCTTTCTGCAGTTCAGAGAGTGTTTCCAGATTAATTGTAACTAAATGACTTGGAATTCATCCTTCAACTACTGACAGGTGGTATCAACTCTCATATATTGATTTTGTTTAGGCTGATTAGAAAAGGACCAAGGAGTAAGATTCCCTTGAAAAAAAGCACGTGCACCTGTGTAGGAATGATGCAACTTTAATTAATTAGGTTTAATAACTGATTTAATTGAGGCTTCCTGTTGTAGATAATGCATTTGGAAATGATGGTGCCACTCCTAAATTACTGATGTGATTGTTTGCAAAATGGGAAAAGCAGGACTTCTTGTTGCTCTTCTGAGATGTGCTAAAATGACATCTAGAATTTTTGCTTTTGTTTCTTTTCATGATGTGAGATTATCTTGCCTACCCCATTTTTATGAAAGGCTAAAGTGCTAGTAGGATTATACATTATAAACAAATGAATTTGATTAACTGAGGCAGGGTGAGTCTTTGTTCTAGGACTGTTTACAATTCTCTTTTGTAGTTTGTCTATGAAATAGATTTATCTTAAAATCCTGGCAAACGGAAGAAAAGCTGTCATGCAGAACCCTATTTCCTACCTGCTATTTCTGGGTTGTTTTGGAGTAAAGATGTAACATTTTTGACATACCAAAATTTTTTTAACGAAAAGTGCTAAACAAAAAGAAGTCTTACATCAAGCAAAATACACCACTTGTTCAGCCTTTCCAGTACATAAAAAAGGAGATCACAACCGTTGCTTTTTTTGTTTACTGAGTCCTTGCCTTAGAACATCCATATTACTGTAATTTGTTCCAAGAAAGAGTCCCTTTGTAGAGGCTGCACAAGGACTGTGTGGGATCCTTGTTTTTATTTCAGGTTTGATTGTGTAAACAAACTGGCAATCATTTGGTTTTGTTGGGAAAAATGAATAGGGAGTTATGTATCTCTTGCAGCACCGTGAGGCAAGAATAACCCAAACAGATTAATAGAGGTAATTCGAATCCATGATTGCTTTTCCTATATGAATGCAGGAAAACTGGGTTTAATACAGACCTAAAGGCAAAGGTTTGTTACAATTCCAAGCTCAGATGTTGTATCATGTTTTTCCCTTCAGTTTAATTGCCACCATGGACATTATACTGACGGAGCATTGAGATTTCTGGGCATTGCTATTAAGGTTTGCTTTTGATTAAGAGTCTTTCAGATAAAATGGGTTTTTATTTTTGCTTCTATTCCCCTTTGCCAGTTTTCTTCCTCCTGGTTCTTGAGGTACATTCTGCTACCCATTGCAGCGATGTGTTTAACTCTTCCAGGCAATAGGACTGCTTGGTGTCAGCTCTGAAGCTGGGACATTTCCAGGAAGAGGTCAAAACTCTTCAATTATAAGAACACTTAATGCCACTGTCCATCCATCCGTCCATCCATCCATCCATCCATCCACCCATCCGTCCATCCATCCATCATCTTCTGGCTGCTGTGTGCAGTAGCAGTTAAGAGCTCATAAACACTGACTTCACACACAGTCCTCTTCGAGTTTAAGCAGCAGGAGGACTTCCCAAGTGGGCATTAATTACCATGGGGAATGGGGTTGGTACCCTGAAAGAGTGCTGGTGAGAAGTCCTGCTAACAAACGAGGACAGAGGGAGAGGCTATGATGTTACAGTGTGCCAATTCTGACCTGTTATTTGGGTCTTTGACCAAAACCAACTGAGCAACATGTAACTGATCAGCAAAGAATACTTAAACTTTTTAAAAGGATGAGAAGAAACATTTGGATTGATAATGGCTGGAAAGAGAGATTAAAAACAGAAAAATGGGATAAATGAGTTGTGAAAGAACAAATACACAGAAGAGTGAGTATGAGTTAAATTAGTAAGAAAGGCTGGACGGCCTGTGTAGATCTGTTTGAATTCCCATGTAGGCAGTATCTAAGGAACTGAGCCAAGAGAGAGAAGAGCATTTATAGTAGTCTGTAAGAAAAACGAGTATAGAGGCTGTTTTGAGGGAATTCAGATGGTCAGACATGAGATGATAAGTTTGGATGGACTGTGGTGCTGAAGAAACCTCTCTGAGCAGGATGACTTCTCCAGGTTCTGAAAGAGAGGGCAGCAGGCACTAGGTAGAATCAGCAGAGAGAGGTTACTGAGGATCTGCAGATCCTAAACAACATGTGAAGCACCATAAAAATAGGAGTGGAGATGTGCTGTGGGCAAAGGGAGCAATGAAACAAAGGCTGTAAAGATTATCTTTGGAATATCAAGCTTATTTCTGTACAATATCTAATGAGAACCGAGTCTTGAGAACCATGTCTGAACACTACATGTGCAAGGACAATACTGCTGGGATGTCTAAACTGTTGTGGTCACTTTTTCCATGTGAAAAAAAAAAACACCTGAATTGAATGCAGAATATAGGGAAGAAGAAAAATCTCAGACTATAAGGCATGTGTGTGAAGACAAATCTGTGACCACCTTCTTTATGGTGCTTGTCAGTAAAAGCCTTGCCATGACTTCAGGAGAACGGGATTTGTTTCCAGGTGCTGAAGAAGCAACTACTTTGAGATAGAATCAAATACAATTTTTATTTTCCAAGGGAAACAACAAAATTATTTCTCTAAGAGCCCTCTGTCTTTCATGTTTTTGCCAGTTTCTTGAAGTGGGTAAATCTTACATGGCAGAAGGAGCTGATCCACACATAATCCATAAATAAGAAAGTCTGTTATGATGAACTTGTAGCAAAAATAATGCCAAACACCTGGATTAGGTCTGTCCTCCACATTTTCTGCTGTTTTCCAAAGGTAGTCTCTGAGGTGTTTGAGATTTACGTGCAGTGCTCATTAGTAACCTGCAGGCTTTGGGATTCTTTTGTGGTTGTCCTGTGTACTTGATTGAAGGTCAGATCTGAGCGAGGGCCCTCATTGATTTCAAAAGTGCTAAGTAGGGATTGTAAGGTGTTTTTACCCTCTGTACTAATGCTTTTCCTGTTGTGAGTTGATGGGAGCACGTGTCCAGGCTGCAGTGTGAGCAGACCTATTCTTGGCCTGTCTCAGCAGGACTCAACACAGAGCTGAGAGTAACACTGAGACTTTGGTGATTATTGAACAGAAGGTGGCTTGAGGTGTATGGAAACTGCTGCCATGATAACATAAATGAGGGGAAAACCCAGATCTAAGCAGTTAATGAAATGGAAAAAGAGTAGCAATGGGAACGGAGATGAATTGGTAAGACTTTGTTTAAACACCTCCAAGAAACAAGCTGCAGGGTCCAGAGTCAGTGGGGTGTGAATTAAGTAGATTGAGTGGGAAGTTAATAACTGAGGAGACTGGTGTTGCTGAGGAGAGCTTAGTGTGCTCTTTGTCTTACCATTCATTGGAAGGACCCCAGGATTACTTTCTCTGGAGATGTTTTTTTCTTAGAAAAGGACCTGAAAAGCTCTATGAATGTCAGATCAGATACACCAACAGCTGCTGCCATTAAGTAAAGGGTAATGTGTAGTAAGATCATCAGAGAGTTCTGCTAATATAACCAACAAAAAAAAGCAGTGTAATTAATGGTCTGTGCATTTTAGTTACTTACACTGAAAGCTCTATTAAATATAAGATTTGCAATTCTGTTTTTGTTTTGAGTCCCCAGCTCATTAAATGTGCAATACCCCAGGAGATGCTTTTTGTCCAGGTCACCTGTGTAACAGGCTGGCACACAGAGAAACTGCTGCTGCAGAACAGCAGCTGCTGCAGTGTGAGTGAAGTGTGTCCTTTAGAGCCTCCTGGGAGAAAACAGTCTAGTGCTGTAATCTGAATTTGAGGTGGGAAACTAATAAATTAATATTAAAAGGTTTTTTGGAGCCAGAGCTATATGGAGTACTAACAGAGATGGATGGATGAGATTAGATTTGATGTTTGTTTCACTTTCTTTGGACACTGTGATAGTCATGTTCTGTTTTCCAAAGCTGTAGCCATTCAGTCTGTGTGTCAAAATTGAGCATGCAATTATTTTGCAATACTTCACTGTTTCATGACCTATGTTTTTCCAATTGTTCCTTACTCTCTGCTGCTGCTTTATGGATTTTCATATTGTCTCTTGCTGGTTTGTGAAGACAAGTACATGCAAGGATAGGAGCCTACACCAGCAACAGTGCTTTTATATGGAATTTCTTCACCCCAGACAGCACCAGCCTCATACTGCTTTAGGGGCTCTTCCGTGCAATGACTTTTGTTTGTCACTGAGGCCAGTGAGAACCAGCCCATCATCCTGCACAGGCAGAAACAAGTGGTCTGGATGAGTCTCCAAGAGCATCATGAGCCTCTGACCATCACACAGGTAATCAGGGCCCATCTCAAACAAGAGGCAGCAACATCCTTTGGGTGTGTGTCCATATGGCACATGCTGACTTGGATCCTGGTGCTAGCTCATGAACGTGGTCTCTGATGCCCTTTTACACTCTCTGTAGCTTGTGGATGCTGGGGAGTGAAAGTGAAGGACAGATGGGAAGGATGCTCAGAGCAGTGGAGCAAGTGAGGATGGGCAAGACAGCTGAGAGAGGAGAGGCCAGTAGACAGAAAGATGGCAGGTAAATGTCACCCATTGCCTTCCTTTCAGGTCTTCCTGATTCTCCCTTGCTGACTCTTAGAAGACAGTGTAGTTTTAGTTTGTTCCACGAAGTTAAAAAAGAATCAGGGATGAGGCAAAATAATTGAGCCCAAATCTGTATTGGGACCTGGAATCCCCCCACCCATTGCTGGACAGAGATGCCTGTTGCAAGGTCAGTCACGTCACCTGGAGAAGTCCCATGACTGATGTGCTGCTCTTTCTGAAATAACATGTAGGTGTGCATTTTTGTTTATAAAGCCAAGCCTAAATGAAGGCTCTCCTTTCCCCTTCTGTTCCTGCCCTTGGATGGGAATGCCTGTCCTACCTGTTTCATAACTTTTTTTATATATGTGCCTTGACAGCCATTTTAGTGCTCTCTGCTTTTAGTAACACAACATGAGTTAGTTGTGTTTCACCTCATCCTGGCATTTTTGAGACTCGGCACTCTCATATGCCTTGCTGTGTCCCTTGTCTTTTTTGCTTTGCATCTGTACCTTTTTTTCTGCCTTAGTAACCTACCCATTTATTGACATAGCATCCAAGCAAGTGTGCCCTACTGCTCCCCAGAAAGAAGCAGCGTAATTAATTTCAAAGACCTTACACTGAAAGAAACCTTTGCCTTCCTCTGAACAAGGAGAGATATTCAATTATACTGGAAAACTGCATGTGGGCCCAGGCAGAGACACCCCCTCACACCCCCCTCCCAGCACTCTCTGAAGGACAGCTATATTGTCGTCTGACAGAGTCACTCATTTCCAGATAATTGGCTTTTTAAAGGGCATCTATAGGACCCAAATAACTCCTGGCATACTGCTTATACCATTGGCCTGCCAGGTTAGCAAAGGTTAGACTTAATTGCCTCATTTATGGCTAATGCATTCCAGTTTTGCTGTGGCTTTTTCTCCAAGGATAATTGCTCAGGCCTGTATTTTTGTTTCTGAAACCTTGATGAACAAAAACAAAGGTCCTGCTCTGTGAATTGAGATGTTGCATTTATTGGGAGAGACAGAGGTCACGTAAAATCCTTACGTTCAGGAAGTGACCACATCCGTGGGTGAGAGGTTGTCAGGGTGAGCCTTGTTCAGCCCTTTGACAGCTCAGATTTCCCACTGCGCTCCATCATCAAACCTTTTTGTGTGCTGCAGCTTATTGCAACAGAAAGCTATTTCCAGGCAAATTGTGTCCAGCACTGCTCTTCTCTGCCCTGTCCACAGTGCACGTGCCCTGTGGGTACAGGGGTGGTGTAAGGGATGCTCTGCAAGTGCAGCTCTCCTCATCACAGCCTGTGCCTGCACATCCCTACATGGGTGAAGGCTGGTGCTGGTGCAAGAGGAGACACAGAGCACCTTCTGGGGTGGTCTGGGGTGTAAACGCAGCACTGCTCTTGTGTGTCCTGCAGAATTAATCCTGATGTTTCCACAAATACATTTTGTATGTATCCTGTGTGTCTCCAGAAATTTTGCTGGTGAGGATGGGGCAAACTTCCAGCAGCGTATGCTTCAGTTTTATGGCAGTGGGGCATGGAAGTTTCACTCTGCCCTTTCCAGCACCAGGTGATGTTTCTTTTCTGTTAGGAGTAAAACAAGAGCTGCAGACTTCAGTGCTTCTGTTTCAGTTTTGTAAAGCCAACACTATACACTCAGTTGAGGGTTTTGTTTATTTTATGGTCATGTTAGTTCTGGCAGCGAGTTTTGAGTGAGCAGCTCTTAGACAACAATGCCATGGCTGTCAGGAGGAGACCACTCCAGCTTTCATTAACAGTCTGAGGTTATTGAAGGCCAAAAATTGATAGCCAGGAGAAGAGCCTTCTCTCTCTGGCATCCCAGAGCACCCTGAAGCTGTCAGCATAGGGATGGGATGTAGGTTAGGTGTCCGTTCATCATGGGCTTCACATGCTCAGAGCTCTGCCTGCAACTTCACAGCAGTGACAGAGACATCAAGTTGTCATCTTTGGCATCCTTCATAGCTTGGTTTGTAAAGCCTCCCTGGATTAATTCCCATTTGATTAAATCACATCCTTTACATAAAGAGCTGATCTTGATTGACAGCCTTCCTCTCATAAAAATGCCTCCAATGTTTTTGTGCACATGGTGAGAGAGGATCATAAATTTGCTGTAAATGCTTTAAAAGGTGAGAAAGCTGAGTGTCAGCTGGTGTGCTCAGCCTTGCCAAATCTGTTCATAAGGAGGATAACACTGGGTCAGAAGATAAGCAGTTATCTTGTAGTAGTGAGGAGACTGGTTCAGGGGATAAACACCATCACAATACATTTTTGGGAGTGTGTGTGTTGCACAAGATTGGAGGTGAAAATAACTGTTGGATGTGATGGATCTACCATTGTTCTAGGCAGGGTCCTTATAAATGTCTTTAGAAAACGTGTATTGTATTTCTAACAGAAGTGATGAGTTTAGTGCTAGAACTTCTGGTATGAACATCTTCAGGGAAGTGTACTCCTGTTCTTGGGAAGGGTCTCAGAAGTTCAGTTGTGGTCACTGGCAGCATATATAGAAAGGAAGGAGAGATGAAGACACAAAGACTGATTACAAATGCTAGTGAACACTGGATTTTGTTTGCAGAAATTTTAAAGAATGTTGATTACTCAATTGGACCATCTATATGCTCTCTTTCTTTCAAACCACCTGCCTTCCTGAGGAGAGAACAATAAACTTCATAAAAATTTGGTTATTTTTGCTCTGAAAGTGAAGATGGTTGTCAGTCTCAACGTAGAGATTGTTTTGTTCATAACATTGGAATAGGAATTTTGTGCTTCTGGGAAAGGAATGTGAAGCTGACTAAAAATGGCTGTTTAAGAAGGAGCTCCTTTTTTACACACTTAAGACATGGTTTAAAGCAGCAAAACATATAAACTGTTATATACCTTATATATACTGATATACTTTATTCTTGTTTTATGGGACTAGAAAAGCAATTTTTAGTGTAGTTTGTCCTGGAGTTTTTAATCTAATCTGAGATAACAACTAAACGTTTAAAATGCCTCTTGGTGCTGTTTTAAATGAGGGAAAATTCTAATCCTGATCTTGGAATGGCTGGTTAAAGTTGATGTGAATCCCTGCTTCCCCCAGGATGTGCCTTAGTGGGTAACCTTTGTTTGCACCCTGCTTGCTCCCACCCTGATGCTCAGCCCTGGGCTCACGTGCGCCTGTGAGGCCGCTTGTTTTCAGCCAGCTGAAATAAACCCTGAAGGTCAAAGATGTGCTCTCTCAAGGATACCATCCCAACAAGTCTGAACACACGTCAGTGAAGGCCACAGAAGGAAAACGCCAATTCAATAAAATCATGTCGCTGGCGGGACCTTGGTAATTAAACACCTGCATGCAGTGATTGTAGGTCTAATTACTGCAGTCAGAGCAGCACTCAAATGCAGTTGTTTTCAATCAGTGCCTCAGCCTCAGCAGATGTTTAGAAGGAAAGAGCTCAAAACCCCACCTAAACCCACCTCTGGCTTTGTGCTGATGAAACTTTCAGCTTGTTTTTATCTTGCTCTTCGTTTCCTTCTCTCCAACTCCAACTGACTTTGGATGCCAAAACCTACGTATTGAGGATTAAATGAGCATAAAATGTTTATCTTGTTCTTGCTGAGCCCAAAACTGTGAAGCTTTTAATTATATTGCTAAAGCTTTAAAATTGGAGAAGAAAGAAGTAAAAGTGCTATAACTTCTATCCAGGTAGTAAAGGAAAAATATTTAAAAGCAAATATTTTGTTTTTTGTTATTATTCTTGAAATCATGTTTCTGGATTCAGTGCTTGTACAAGTCAGTGATCAACCATTGTGCATCTTTGGTTCCCATCAGGCTGTGGAAATTGGAATATGGCATTGGAAAAAGACTCGTGTGTTTCTGAGAATGCTGATCAATACAGGGTTGCTCTGGAGAGGACTGGAAAGATTTCATTCTTTTTCTCCCATTTGGACACCCTGCCACATGGGCACTCTCCAGAGCATCACCAGTACTGATCATCCAGTTTTCCTTGATCTTAAAGTAGTTGGAGACCACTTCAGTTTTTAATGAGAAACAAGCAGCACTATTTGAATTTGCTGTAGGAAGACCACTACTAAACAAAATCATGATGAGAGTAAAGCAGAAAAACCCGAGGACATTACTTGAAGGGAAGAAAAAAAAAGTAAGGCAGAGAAAAGAATAAAACTTTGGGAAACTGGTGTAGTCATACTAGATTTGGATTTTCTTGAGAGAAATTGTCTACAGCTAGAAAATGGGGAGTGCCTTTTTTGTCTGTTTGAATATTACCAAATCTAAACTCTAGTTTGCCTGTGGAGACACAAAGAGGATATTTTTCCCTGAGCATTTTCATACTTCTGAGAAATGACCAGTCTTCAGAAAAGCAGAATTTTGTGGTCAGACTTTAAGTCCAGTCCTACAAAGGGGCTCAAAATGAACAGAATAATAATTGGTATCTAGCTGCAACTTTTTAATGTTTTAATCACAGACCAATAATTATTTCTTTTTATTTTATTTCACAGACCAATAATTAATTATTTTATTTCATTCCACAATTCTGCCTGAAATGCTTCCAAATGTTGCCTAATACTGAAAGCCAGAGTGAAATTTAGCTCCCTATGTGGTATTTTTATATGACTAAGAAAATTCTGTCATAAACATGTCTAATTCTCTAAGATACAGACTAGTGTTTCCAAGTGTCTCTTCCATCTCAATCTTGTACTTCAGATTTAGGGATTTTTCTTTGCTATGATGTAGAATATATGATCACATCAAGATGAGAGGGTTTCCTATCTAGTAGATGCTATATATAACATTTGCCAGGTTTCACCTGAGGAAGCACTGATGCCTTCAAAAGGCTCATTGGAGCTCAGTGTTCCTTGTGGCAGAGGACAGTACTAGGGGATTTATTCCAGGTATGGATGATAAATGTAATTTGCAGAATAAGGCATCTGTTTTTAGTGTGGGAATATGTCTTTGTGGTGTCTCCACCTTGTACACTTCAGGACCATTTAAATTTATGAAAATTAAATATTCACATGCTCTCTACTGAAGAGCTAATAAGTTTGCATTTTCTTGAAAAGACATTTCAACTCCCTTCTGACACTGCAGATTCACCAGCTCATTCTATTTCTGCTGTCTGCAAATCTGGATTTCTCCCAGTTACACAGCAGGTTTTTGAAACCAGCAAGAACATTCTCTCCAAATAACTAATTTCTTCATTCTAACTAATTTCTTTCTTAGAAGGCTTTATATAATAAAACCTCATGCTTTGCCAGTTTCCAGTACCTCACAAGAGGCAGATTTCAGAGATGAGTGCTCAATCTGGTATGTACCAAAATGCCCCAAGCAGTGCAGACAGTCAGCTGGTGCAGAAACTGGAAGTGTGGTGCTGCCTCCCTCTGCCTCTGCTTTCCCATTTTTGTTCTTCCTATTTACTCCCCCATTAAATAAATTCAGTTGTGGGGACAGGAACAAGCAGGGAGGTGTGAACACCTCAAGGAGAGAACGAGCAACTGGGTGGGAGTTCCTAAAAGCTGACCCACCACACTTGTGCATGAAGACTGGTCTCCCTTTCTTTCAGTTCTGGAAAGCCTGGAGTTTCAGTGCAGCTCATGGTCCAAAGAATATTACCTAGGGAAAGCTATAAGCTTACTCTACTCTGTGACAATATTAGAGCTGTTTTCAGCATAAATTCCTGCCATAGTGATGCAAAGGCTGATTTTGCAGTTATATTTCTAGGAAAAATGTTTTTTGGTATCTTTTGTGGTATTAGTACCCACAGACCACTTAATGGCAATAAGAATGCTGATTCAGGGGGTGCCTTGAAGGAGATGTATTTATGAAGACATGGGCTGTGTCCTGCCCTTGTGGTCCAGGTGTTACAAGGAAGAGGAAGTCATAGAGTTGCCCCAGGTGATGAGGTGTTTGCAATGTTTGATTGGTGAAATTTGGGGGTGGGCCAAGGGAAGAGGAGGACTCTTCAAGTAGACTTCAGTGTACATCCTTGATTCTTCTCAAAGATGTAGCATTTCTTAATTTACAGCCCATTTTAAAAACCATGTGTGTGTATACATACACAGACACTCCATATATATGGGGTACATATTTAACAAAAAGGGCTAGCATCCACTGTGTCGCACAATAGAACATAAAACTATAAATCTACACAGCCCTTGCAAAATGAGGAGACGTCTCAACAGGAATTTATGGGCTTTGAAGCAGTAATTGATTGTCTATCACTGGTGCTTCATAGCAGCCCAGACTATATAGTCATAATCTTCCAGACTGGACATAAAAATCCATGCGTGACTTTGGTAAATGTTAAAGCTGCTTCTAGAGCAGTATCTTTGTATTGGCATCCTCACAAATTAATCTGGGTAGCTTTAGTAGCACAATGTTTCTTTATGGCCATTGCTAGAGAAAAGAAAGATCATTTTATGGAGTCAAGATTAAATTTAGGCTGTTCATTATTAGTGAAAAACGTAAGATTTGATACATTGGGGAGATTGTATTCTGCTAGGTGAATTTTAAATCTAGAGTTTATAAATTGTACAGACATTTAGCATCCATTGTTCTAGTTATCTCTTTTTGGTAGCTTTGCCTGTTTCAGTTGCCAAATTTGAACAGTGACATGCAGAAATATTTTTCTCCAAAGGCACAACCAATCTTGTTCAATTGTTCAGACTTTTGTCCCCCAAAAGGCACTAACAGTCATTCCTCTAGATTTATCCCTGAAGAATGCCAAATAAAGTGAGTTAATAAACTATCAGGTATTGCATAATTCATATTCTCCTATATTATATTGCTTGTTTAATACTAATCTGTTCTCATTCCTGTCTTTTTTAATTCATGTGTCCCTATCTGCAGTCATATCTCAGAGAAATACAAAAAGGTTTAGTCATTTAGGGTGTAGCAAAATTAGGTACCTAAATCCTAAAGAGGAATTTTCAGGCATTTCCAAGCCTCCTTTGGGACCTGAATGACGAATGTGCTTGTGGGCTATAGAACTCCTGTGATATTTGTCAGTCTCTGTGTCTGCAAGACAGCAGCAGGTACCCAAGAGTTCTTCTGAAAATAGTGGTCGTTGACACTCTGGTTTGGGTAAAAGGGGAGTAGAGCATCCTGTCCCCATGTATGTGCTGCTGGTTGGTGGTTATGAAATTCATCTGTGGGAAATGAGAGACCTGGCATGAACCAGCCAGCTGTGTCCTTCTCAGCATCTTCCTCTAATGATGCTGCAGTGGGAAAGGCTCTTCCCATCTCTGCAAAAACACTGCTTTCACTCACGAGAGAAAGCACAGCTCTGGTCCAACAATGAGGCTTCTGACAGGCTAAAAATCTTCCTTCCCTTGAACATCTGCAAAACTCCAGTAGCTTTAGGGGCGTAGGTGTGTGGGTTTGAATCCTCTCTGATGCCAGGAGTGCAGAAATCCTGCCTGCAGTCCAGCCAAGATGCTCAGTCAGCAATATTACCATAAAAGAGGGGCTGTTGCTGCTCCTGGGCAATGTCTGAAATGACTCCTGCTCTGCTTTAGAAATAATCTGTTGTGATCTAGAAAATCTGTAAATCCCAAACTGATACAGGTATTTAAGCCCTGAGAAAGTCTGGGCCTGAAGACAGAGCTTCCTTGCTGTGCAGCTTATACATGACACTTAAATCCTCTGACTGCTCTTCCGAAGTTAATTCTGTTCTGGCAGCCTTTTTCTGCAATTCAGAACTACAGATCCCTCAGCAGGAGCCTGAGAGGAGGCTGCACATCAGAGAATCACTGAGTGGCTGAGGTTGTGAGGGAGATGACCTCTGGAGATAATGTGGTCCCACTTAGGCAGGGCCAAATGCAGGCAGTTGTCCCAGACCATGCTCAGAGGGCTTTTGAATATCTCCAGGAAGGGGGATGCCACAACCTTCCTCACTTGTAACTCTTCTGAAAAGAGCCATTTCTTTCCATGGACAGTGATAGAGTAGACTGCTGCAAAAATAGCAATATCTGCAAAGAGCTGATCATCTGTGAGAAAGAACACATTTGCTACCAAGTCTGAGACCTGACAAAGTACACACAGAGTAAATTTGGTGAATGGAAAAAAATGGGTGAGAAGTACTTCTTGTCTTCCTGCATTCATGTTCCCAATCCAGAAAGGTCTTTAACACACTTGACACTCAACTTGCATGTACATAAAGTTGCATTGTCACCTTTGAGAACTAAGTCCTGGACTGGTTACACGTGTTTTGTGTCAAATTGTACATTTTGGTCAAGTTTGGTAAAAATAATTCAGGACCAAAAGAGCTAGCTCACTTTTCCTACTAAAGTGTGGTAATGATTAACAGCTACAGACTGCTTTATACCTTTTTAGAAATGGTTTCTGCTCTCTTTGCCTTGATTCAATCTGAAGGGCCTACTTGCGTTTTGAACTGTGAAAGGCCCGAGAGCAGATGCTGTCACCTCTGAAGGCTGTTGTTATTGCATATGAATGTACTTTAAAAAAACTTGTGGTTGCTATTAGCCTCAAACCACTGGGTTTTGTTTGGTTTTGTTTTTATTTTCCCCCTTGACATTTTCTATAAATCTATTTGTACATTTTTTTTCTTGTATTTTAGGTTTGCATGGTGGCTGGTTTGATATATGTTTAATAACTTCTCTCCCTCCCAGCAAGGGCCTAGTGGCAGCTTCTGTCTAGGATTTAGCTGTAGAGCTAAATCTGTATGGATGCTCTTGGACCACTATGTACTGCTGTGAGAGTTGTGGACAAACAGGTGTAGATTACAAGATGTGGTAATAAATGCCTATCAATCATACCATCAAGAAAATGGATCCCTTCAGGTACACACTCTGATACCCAGATGTGTTGGTGATTTACTGTTTTCCCAGACTCTGTGAGAAAGAGGTGCTCAAAAAGGATCAAGATTTCTTGATTTTTTTGCCACAAGAATGCTATATGCTAGCTTTAAAAGTATCACCCTCTTCCATTGTTAAAACAAGTTGTATTTCTTGTCAACTTTAGCAAAAATGAGCTAAGTTGTCTGGCTTAAGTGATGGTGGCACTTAATACTCTTCAGCAAACAAGAATAAATCTAATGCTGATAGCTGACTGCTTGATGACTCAAGAGAAATCTTGTTTATTGGACTGTAACACAAAACTTTGAAGAAACAAAAAATATAGAGTTGTGGCTTATCTTAACCCACTCTCAGTGATTCATTAGGAGAGTTGGGATTTTAGAGACTTTCATGTCAGTAATCAAATGAGAGGCAAACCCTCCCTTACTGAGGGTGGCAACTTCATGCCCTCTTTTACAAAACCATTTTAAATTCAAGTTTATGTCATCTAAAGCATGTTAAGCCTGAATCATTAATTTTTACAACTCACTCATCAACTCTTGCTTTGTTCTATTTTCAAATGGAAAAAATAGCTCAAGCTTTGATAATTCTTCTCTGATTATTTTTATTTTCCGAAATTGGAAAGTGTATTTTTTCCTCTGGATTTTTGTTTGAATTATCTTCTAGGGATACCCTACAGACCTCACCATGTGGAGATCTTAAGCCCTTAAATATGATAAAAATATAATTTTAAATGCCATTTGCATATTCTCTGTCTATTGCTTTCACATCAAGATCAAAACAATGCTTATTCCCACCAGTTCTCTAAAATTATGCTTACATGGGTCCTACATACAGAGTGCCTTTATTCCTTTAGTGTCTGTTTCTCAGAGCTTTCTTTCCTTGGAGTGAACTTCATTCCATGTAACACCTCCACTGTTGTCCCTTAAACACTGAGAAAGACCTTTGAGGAAAACAATTTTGTGGATAATCTGTGGTTTAGATGTGCCACTGTGGCTGTCCCTCCTTTTGTATTTTGTTGTAGTTGTGTCCCTGTTGTGAGATGGTCAAACTGCACAGAGCCAGATGGCTGAAGTGTCTGGGATTCAAACTACAGTTTTCTTCCAAATTTGGCTATTTATTTCTGTCTGTACAGTCAGGTTTTCAAAAAATTGTCTCTTTACCAGAAGGGGCTTCTGATATTCAGGCAGAATGTCAAGAGATTTCAGGTTGGAAGACAGTAAATATTAGTTAATGAGCTGATGACCAACTGATAGTCTTATGATGATAAATGCAACTCAGATAATTTTTTGTGTCCTGACATTAAGCTCACATGCTTGTATTTGGTAACTTGTGCTGAACATCCCATTTATATCAAGCCAGGTAAACCTGGTAGACTGTGAAACTGTAAGGGAAAATGATTTTTTATGCTGCATGTGGTCCTAAGAGAAATGTTCTCAAGGGAAGCTGTACCAAAAGGAAAGGGTGATTTGTGCTTTAGTGTAGTCTGAGAAGTTTTACAAACGTGGTTTATTTCTATATAGAATACTAATCTATAGGGATCTAGGTAACACTGATTACCATCACCATGGATGGGGCACAGAGCAGCAGAGATTGAACTGGAATCCTTAAGGAGATAGGCAGCTGGAAGATGGAGCTCTGTCCCCCACTTCCCTGGGTAGGGGCTCCAGTAACACATATTATGAAGCAAAAGATGTAACAAACTTATATCCCTGGGTGCTGGGGCCTCATGAGCCCCTCGAGGCCTCATCAATCCCTCAAGGTAGGGATTGATTTTGAGGTGCAGTTTGCTGACAGATCAAGTTCATCTAAGTCTGTGCTGTCTCTGAAGGTTGGCAGCCACTGCCAACCTTTGTCTGCCAACCTTCATGTACTCCTTTCCCTCTGCCAGCACTGACTTAAAGGCAGCTGTGCAGTGACCTGAATCCATTTTCAGTCAGGAACATAATTTTTCAGGGTTAACTTTCGATTGCGCATCGGCTTGTTAGTCTGGGCAGCCAGATGTTTGTGTGAGCCCAGCCTCTGGCACAGGACATTAACAAGTGGCTGGGGACAGCTCTATCCCTTCTGATGAGAATGTGGGTTTATATCATCTTCATCCAGCTGTGAAAGTGCCCCAGGAGTGGATAACAGATATGCTGGACAAAGGAGCTTGACAGGTAATGGATATATTTGTTTGGATCTGCTTTGTTATCTTCGGCAGCCCTGCTCCTCGTGAGAACTCCTGCGTTATGTGGGAGGAAGGGAGGGAACAAATAGTACTACTCAAAATAGCCCTTACGTATTAAGACTGCAAGCAATATTTATACCCCCCTGAACACCCCTCCTAGACTGCTGGAAAACTTTTTTCTCTCAATGAGCTTTGCTATGTAGTGCTTTTTAAACTGTTTTTGCTGTTGTCAGGAGGGAAATCCAAAACTTGGGCCACTCTGATAACAAGCTTTAGTTATAATTATTACAAGTGAATTTAAGCAGGTCACGATGAAGCTTTGATTAGACTCATTATGTGGTATTTTTAATAAGCTTCTGTACTTAGCATTTTCGCTTTCTTCTTAACTTGTTAATTTAAAGAGAAAAAGTTGCTTCTGTAAGTATTGGAATATCTCCACTGTTCTTTGCCGTGTTTTTCTACCAAAGCTCACTGAAGCTGACACCGTAAAAGTTGGGGCTTTTTTTTGCTTCTCTGTCTTGAAGTCCAAATCCTATTTGCTGGGAAATGTCTCATCATCAGACCCTTGAAATAGAAGCATTTTCTTAACATCTTTTTCCTGTCTCTTGATGTGAGCACACACGGCCAGATGGGGTGGTTTGTATGGCTGTGCAGTCTTCAGAAAAAACAAGTGATGATGGGTTTGAAGGATTTTGCAAAGTGTATATTCACAAAAGGGCTACATGCATTATTAACCTTGCTTTAGTGAAGGCTGCTTAGAGCTAGAAGCAGCAATGAGTGTGTTAGGGAGTAGGGATGTTTGACTCCAGTGTAGTGAATTCTGCATGATGAACACCCTGGGAAGTGGGTAAGGGAAAAGCAACTGTGACTCTGCCTTTGCTGGGATTTTACCCTAAGGTAAAGAGCAAACCCACACTTAAATTTGATTTTTCCACATGTTCTTATGTTCCATTCATTCCAACACATGTTGGAGCAGGCCCAAAAGAGCAGTTTGAAGTTCTGCAGAGGGGATGGTGTGTGGAACGGCTGATCAGAGGGGCCACATCAGAATCTGCCTTGTTTAATAGGGGATGGCCAGAAGGTTTTTGTGTGGTAGGGTATAAACCCAAACAGGTCTACATGAAACTAGGTGGCCAGTCACTAGGGCTAAAACACTTACATTTAGATCATTCTTGAATGCCTGGCTTTCAGGCATAAATCCAGAAGTTCCTTTCGGTGAAAAGATTTTTCCCCTAGTAAGTATCATAAAAGTCTTCCTCTCTCCTATCTACTTAAAAAAAAAGAAAAAAAAATTAAATTAAATGAAAGATTTGTTTAAAATGAAACTATTCATGAATTTAATGAAATTTGGAGTTGCACATCTTAGTTTGCTGTTTTTTAGAGTATTTAGGATCATTCAACTGAGCTTAGTATTTTGAACTTAAAAACTAACTGAAATTGAAGAATAAAAGAAAAAAAGGCTCAAGTTTGAAAAGCTGCTTACGCCATGATTTGAACAATGCAGTGATAATGCCTTGTCATTATAACTTTTTTATACTACAAAAACAAGCAGTCTTGAATTGGTCTGTGAAGGCTGCAAATGAACCAAAAGAGGTACTTCCTTACACAGCATCTGGCCAACAGTGAAAATCACCGATAGAGAAGGCTTTATGTGCAAAGGCTTATCTATGCCAAAACATAGAAAACATAAAAGCAGAAAAATCCTTTGCCTGTTAAGCAGTGGATCATATTTTTGTTTGAGGATGTGCCCAGACTTCAAGCTGTTTGAAGCAGGGAAGTTGCACTGGGGGAGGTATCCTGACATACTTGCCCAGTACTTGTTTTGTATCAGAGGAATCTGCTGCTCGTTGCTGTGAGAGTCTGGATGTGAAGGAGACAGCTCCTCTGTCACATTCAGAGGGACTGTTCTTATTAAATATAGCTGTTCCAACAAGAGGTTGCAAACCCAGCTAACGTTGCTCATATGCTGCAGGCTTTAAGAAGCGACAACTCCCAAAATGTGTCCTCCCTCAGAAGCTGTTTGATAGAAGAAGCAAGCAATTTATCTGTGGGTGTTTGTAATGCTGCTGTGACTGGTAGAATTTGTTACTGGCTGTCCTTGTCCTGCAGAAATTTTTGCAGTTGAAGTTTAACAGAAAAATTCAATCAGCTGAGTTTATAGGATGCGGTCTTAGTGCCCTGTTGCTAGTTTTGGTTTCCTTTTATAAGGCTAAGGATGAAATGTAAATGTGGAAGTAGTTTGTGGGTGGGAGATAAAGCACTGAAAAAACAAGAAGCTGAAGAAATTCTTTGGACTGAAGAGACAAGACTCTAATTAGGGCAGGATGGGACTGAGAGTTGCTGGCTTTTTAGATGAACAGGAGAGTTTGTTCCAGAACACAGACTAGCAGCAACAACAAAACTGTCAAATTTGAAGCTGTGTTTGCTTTATAAAGTGGCAGAAAACAGCTGAGAGGCAAGAGAACTGCATTCACCGAGGAAGGCTCATTATGGAAAGGAAATAAAAGATTAAGGAAGCCACTGCTGATTCTCATTGCTTTGGATGATTCAAAATCCGAGATCTGCACAGTTTATATGCGTTAATCTTGCCCTCCCCTTTCCTTCATGCCTCTTGAGATCAGAATTGAACGTACTAGGCAAAGATTTTATTTAGATTCCTCCTGAGATTGAAATGTGTTGACAAGCTGTATGTGTCAAGGATGCTTACATAGGCTGTTGCCTAATAATACCACCAGCTCAGAAACACCAGAAAGCTTTTTTGTAAGGCTTGCAGCTCACATAGAAGATTTGAATGACATTGCTCACTGCGAAATTGTTGGCATCTCTCCTCAAGACTGACTAGCTTCCTGTGCTATGGCCAAACTTGAACCACAGCACATATTTCCAAATCAATTTACAGACAGATTTGGGTGTTTATTCTTGTATTTAAGAGATTGAACAATTTTTTTCCTTTTCTTTTGCATATTTGCTTTTGTCTTAATTTGTAAAAAAATTTTAAAGATAGGATGATATTTTCATAAAAGACATGCTTGCTCTGCAAAGTTTGTTCTGGTTTTTGTGGTTTTTTGGGTTTTTTTAGTGGGTTTTTTTGAGTTTTTTTCTGTTTGTTTTGTTTTTGGTTTTTTTCCCTTTCAATTTAGAACTACTGTGGAGCAAGGCACCAGAAGTCCAGCCAGAATCATTGTCACCAAAGCAGCTTGGAAGTGAAGAAGGATAGGCTCCAATGAATAAACCTACTGCTTTTACTGTTTCAGTCTGCACACTGGCTTGTCCTTGCCAATTACGTGAGTGGAAGTAAGGGAAAGCAACTTTCCCTTGACTTTGGAAGTCAAGACTGATTGGTGCAATTTGTAATTAAATGTATTATCCCTTAATTGTAAACAGCATGGAAAAGGCTTGAATTAATGGGGACAGGATTAATTAAATGCCTTTTGACCATAGACCTTAAAGTTGAGTTGTGGGCACAGCTTTGCAGGGCTGGGACCTTTCTTTTACACCCCCTGCAGCATTTTTTTCTCTTTAGTTCAGTAAGATACGTGAAACCTGATCCTATGGCCAAACAGATCCAGCATTTTTGTGGGTTTCTGCCCCTGGCAATGGCTGCTGGAAGCAGTGATGGAATAGCCCAGCTTCAGAGTGCTTGGAGTGCTGGTGGTGCTGGCAGGACAGCACTCCCTTGGCCTTTCTAGTGCTGGTTTTGGGGTACTGCCAAAAGCCTTTTCACAAAATTACAGGATCATTTAGGTTGGAAAAGACCTCTGAGACAACCCCATCCAATCTTTGACTGATCACATCCTTGTCAACTGGACCATGGCAAGAAGTGCCACACACAGACACCTTCAGAAGGGGATGAAGTGCTTCAAATTACTCCAGTTTTTGGCTGTTTTGTCTTCTTTTTTTTTTTTTTTAATTATTCAGGTCCTTTTCTTTCTCAGTGGAGAAAGCTAGAAGGCTAATGTTTCAGATGAGACTGTTCTGAGATGTGCTGTCACTCATATATCGCATCCTTGATTCCATATGCTCTGGTTTAGAAAATTCCTAGTGTGGCTGTGGCTTGAAATTAAGAAAGACCTGATGCACAAGTCTCATCATCAAAATGGGATTGACGTAAGGAAAAACAATCTTTAAATGAGCAAAAAATAATTTATTTTGTCAAATCATTAATCAATTTATAGCAGCATTCTGTAACATCAAGATATATATTTGGCCTGGAGGAAAACAAACATTAAATGATGTCTGACTGCAGCTGTGTTTTGATGTCCCTTTTTCATTTACTTCACTCTGCTGTTCAATAATTTAAAAAACAAAACCAGAAAGACTTTGAATAAATGCATTCAGCATGGTAAATCTGCCCTGTTTGCTCCTCAGGCATCTTGGCATCACTAGCAAACTGAGTTTTATAGTGGTTGGCGCAGGATTTTGAAGCAGAGTGGAGAGAAGGGAGGAAGGGCTCAGCCTCAGTGCCTGCTTTGCCTGCCCCCACACAGGTACTGAAGCTCATCCATGGGCTGAGAGGAACTGGCTCAGCTCCTCCCTGGCTCCAGGGAAACCTTGTCTTCTCTAGCATCATACCAAGCCTGGCTTGCCCTTCTCAACATCATCAGTAAGCAAGTGGCTATGAAAATTTCAGGCAAGATTAAATTCTCATGATGTGCAAGGGAAAGAAAACATGAGCAAACTCACTACAAAAAAGTGTTTTCCAAAAATATATTTTGAAAATATATTCATATATCAGGATCCTGTTTGTTTTACTTGAACTGATATAAAGCATTATTATTCCAAAATAGCTTTTTTCCCCCAGGGTTATCGAATCATGTGGGTTTGGGTGTTCTTGGTTGTCTTGAGAAGCAGATTAAAGAGTATGATCTAGCTCTTCTACCGCTGAATACATTCCTGGTGGGTCTTATATTTCTGTGTGGTTTTTGACAGAATTAAATCTTTTAAAACCTATTTGGTACCCTAGCTGCCTAGTTGCATGATGTTAAATTTCATCTCATTGGCATGTGATTATTGGTAAGCCAGAGGGAGGAACTGGCACATCAACTGTACTGCAAAATTTCTTTAATTTTTTGGATCTGAAGAAGAAATGATCAGTTAAATTACTTCCCTAGAAACAGCAAATGCAACTCAAAATGGATCTTCTATATCCTAAATTGTGTCCAAAGCCTAGCTTTACAAAATGGAGGGGGAAAAATGAATTTTTTATGAATGCAGCATTAACAAGAAGTATGAGAAACATGTTGGGCAGATGAGGCTGTTGCATTTCCTTTCCTATAAAGAAAAGGAAGCTACTTTTCTCTATTTATTTTATCATATAATCAGCTTTTATACTTTTTAGCAGACTGTAATGAGTTTGAGATGTCAGAAGGAGTTTATTACATTTATAACAGTCAATGCCTTTCCCCCCATTTACTTGTTTGAAAATGGCTTCTTTGTAGAACACCTCACCTATCTGAATTTCTTTAAATAAACGTAATATAGGCTGTTCAAGACATAGCTGATAATGGATGTTAGATAATATCTTGGATACTGCAGCATAAATTGTAAGATGACTATACTCTGTCATGATGAATATTAGATAATGATACCTTGTCCCTATAAGAATAACTTATTTTATTATTCAGAATGATCTTATGAGCTCCTCAGATTCATGGGAAATAACTTAGTAGGAACCATAAACTATTCAGATTTTGCTGAATATTCTAATCACACTTGCATCATTCTTAATTATGAAGTCAAGAGACTGCCAAGAAAGAGACAGAGGCAGCATATAATAGCTTCCCATTAACTCTGTGCTGTTGGAGGGCTGGCACTGAGAGTGCCCTTGTTGTAAGCTGGCAGGGATGTTTTATGCTCCCAGTGTTTTCCTTGGTACTGCTCTTCCAGATCTGCCACATTTTCTCTGCCAAGCAGTAGGCTTATCAATTAAGAAGGTTTTCCTCATGTATTTGCTGCTTAGGGTGAGTCAACAAAGCTGCTTGCCTCAGCAAGGCAGCAGGACCCATGTCTCCTCACAGGATGTGTTAAAAATGCTCTGTCAGAACCAGCTCTGGCTGAAAGCTGAGGCATTTCCTGCTGGCTGTGGCACTCTTCTGTTTCCTCTGGAGGTGGGAGTTACCAACAGTTCTTCGTTTCCCATGGAGCATCTTGGCCATGGGGCTCTCCTGTGTCTGGAGTGATAATAGGACAAGAGGATGCTGTTGGTAGAATAGGAGCATTGGGCACCCAAACTCAGAGTCCTGAGAAGTGCTTATAGATCTGTGAGATCCTTTAGATCTGAAACCTTCTAACTCCAGATTGAAAGGTTTCATAGGAGAAAAGGAGCCTATCATTTGGATTTCGGGTTTTGACCCAGATTACAGGCTGATTGCACAGATAAACCACAACACTACTGATTCTTTTTGCAAAGGTCTCTGGAGAAACATATTCCTTAGAGGTGCTGCTTTTCTAAGCATGAGAAATGTGTACTGTCTGGGGAGACAGTGAAATAAAAAAGGCATCCCACCCTGTGTTTGGTCCTTGGTGGCTCAGAGGGTTACCTCAGAAGATGGCACACTGGGAAGGACAAGTGAATATGTGTAAAAGGAGAGAGCAATATGGGTCTGCAGGTTTACAGGTTCCAGATTATCACATCTTTGTACTTTACAGTGGGATGGGTTCAGAGACAACACGTTGTGCATTATTGAAGGGGTGGGTTTTTGCCTTGGATGAAAACAAGGACCTCCCAGCAATGCTAGTACAGACTGTGTAAATGTTAATACAGGCTGCATTGTGAAATCTCCTGAGCTCCAATAGAACTGTTTGTACTACATGAGGCACAAAACAACCAGGAGGACTCTAGCTGCCTTTTCAGCAAAGCAGGGTAAGAGGTTTACTGAATAGTAAACAAATATATTATGAGAGACAGTAAGTGGTGCAGAATTCTCAGGGGTATAGAGTAAATGATGAGAGGTGTTTGTAGGAGGAAAGCATTCAGGGTGTAGATTTTAGGGCTCTGGCTGCAGACAACCGATTCAATGATGCAAATCACAAGCAGTGACCACAAATTGCTTTCTGAACATACCTTCCACATGCTCACAGATATGGGGAGCTATATATTTATGCATCCCAAAGGAGTCCCACAAGACTCCTTTCATTGTGGATGTCAACTTTTGCTATTAGCTTTCAGCCTCTTAGCTGAAATTTCAGGGATCTGCTCTTGGAAGTTTACATCAACTCCAGAGAATTTGTGTTCTTAAAGTCCATATGGTGAAAGAAAACATCTCCAAAATATTTTAGAGCCAGGGCTTAAACCTATTCCAGCTGTGCAGACCTGTCAGATTTTCTTCCAGGAATAGTTTCTGCTTAAAAGTCTATCTGGTCTGCATTGTCCTAGATTACCTAGATTGGTGCATATGGAATTTGGAATACACAATAAAGCCAAATTTTACAACACAGAATTTTTTAAAGATAGGACAAGCACAATAAAATTTCACCTCCTCAATAAAGCCTGAGCTCGTGTTAGTTCCCATTTGGCAGACTAAGAAACACATTCTTGAGGAAAAATGTCAAAACCAGTATTTTAAGCTTAGGCAAAAAATTAAAGCAGGAGTAAATGCTATGGAGTACAAGAGTAAATATTGTACTTTTTTTATGAGCTCACAAAAGCACAAAACTCCCCTTGTGGAAATAATTTTTTTGGTGATAGCTCTAGAGGGAAATTTCTTGCTGGTCTTTTCTTGCTGGATTTTCAAATAAATGGCAGTCCATTCAATCCTGTTTGGCTGGAGAGAGCATGAGAAAAATACCTTGGAGAAATGGAGAAGAGAAGGAGAAAATGAAAGAAATCCTGGAGATGTCCCCTTCATGTTCAGATAACTTAAAGCACTCACAAAAAAAAACCACCCAAAACCAAAAACAACAAACCAACAAACTTCAGGGAAGAGTGTATTTTTAAATACTGAAGATTTTAGCACTTGCCATGTGGTTATGTATATACAGCCCTGTAGTTATGTGTATGTGCATGTGAGTGTGTGAGGATGCAGGGGTATCTCTGGCTTTGGAATGTCTGCCTGTGTGAAAGCTGAACTTTAATTCCCAGAGCCTCTTTCTAAAAATCCTTGATTAAACAGGGGAATGTGTGGAGCAAAATGATTTTGTATGAGATTAATAAAGGCCTGCTCAGCTCTAGAAAATGTTGAATACTTTTGAAAGAAAAATCAGTGATATATATGTATGTATAAATGTATATATATACATAGTGGACACAACACTCATGGAAAATTTGGGAAATTAATTTCTGTTGCAGTATCAGAGGACTAATATTCCTGTTCTTCCTTTTAATTCAGCTCTCACTTTCCAGTGGCTCAGAGTCTATGAAAAGATTAAAGTGAGGCCATAGTCTGGGTCTTTAGACCTGGCTAAAGAACCTCCCACACTGTGATGGGGACAGGGCACATCACACTGGTTTTTGCTAAACTGTGGCTCCTGTAATTCTGGTTCAGTGTATTAAGGGGTTTCCATGGTGAACCAGAGCATCTCAAACCCTGTGGTGGACTCCTGAAGCTGTGAGAGGCCATAGCAAAGAGGTGGTTGATATCTGGAGATTGATGAGAATGAATACTTAGTTCCTCAGTGTTAGTGGCCATTCACCACACAGCCACTATAACTTCAGAGCACCTCACACCTCCTATTTTTATAGGAACAGACAAATAAAGTCAGTCAGAGTCACCAGATCATGGGCAAAGTTTAGAAGTGCTGGCTGCCTGATGGAGCTCCAGGTCACTAAATACCAAATAAGATGAGTGAGGAAAAAAAATCCACAGTGCACCTAGACAGTTGTAGGCTCTAATTACTAGGAATTATACCAAAAAGCTTTTTTAAAACACCAACTCTTTGCTTTCCAGTGGTCAGAAAGGCAAATAAGCTGTTAGAAATGATTTAAGAAGGAATGTGAGACCAGAACTGAAGGGAAAACATCTTTTTGCCACTGTGGAGTACATTTGCCCTCATATATTGAACATTACCTTATCTAAAGAGAGAGTTAGTTGAGCTAAGGGAAGCAGGAATGACCTAGCACATGGAATAGCTTCTTCCTGAATGGAAATGAACTGGATTAGGAATTCAGCTTGTAAAGAGACTGAGGAAGAAATAGGAAAAATCTATGGAATAGCAAAGGAGTGGAGAGGCGAGTGATTATTTGTTGCTTCTCAAAGAGCATGGAACCTCATAGGAAGGTCCTGTGGTACTGACTGCAGAAAGTGGGAAACACATGCTCAGGAAGAACCTGGACACAGGCAGAGTATTCTCACACTCTTTCACTTTATGTTGAGTGCCATGAGAAGATCCAGGGATAAACAGGCTTCTTGTCTGACATGGTGCAGCTGTATACCAAACCTGGCCATGAATTCAACTATTGCTGTATTCAATGTGAAAATTAAGAGTTCAGACACAGGGATATGTCAAACAATTCAGAAATTATGGTTTCTATGGCAGAGTGGATAGCCTCACATCATGCATGATTCATTTTAGGTTATCTGGGCTTCCAATATATTCTGCAGTCTGAATTCCATTATATCTGTGGAGTAAGTTTCACATCAGCTTTATCTGTGGGACAAGTGTCACATCAACTTTATAGTCAGTTTTCTCAGGATAGCTGGGAACACCTAAGGGTTAAAGACTTTGTTTTAGCAGTGTGCTGATGACCCCACAGGTTGGACCTTGAGTTTGATTCTTCTTCCCAAAACATCACTTACTGCAGGCCAGGCTTTGCTGCTGGTGTGTTTGGTGATTTGGTCAGGGGAGTAGGTGTATCTGGACTAAACTGGCACTAATTGCCCAGGTGACTAAATCCAGGAGAGCTGGTTGATTTTTCAAGTGTCACCTCCAAGTTTAAGAGGGGTCCATCCAGACAAGCAGTAAATAAAGGGAAGTTGGTAGGAAATCTGCACAAGTGAACAAGCAGCTCGTATAAAAGATATTGGGAGTCCTGCAAAGAGCCACAAAGATGCTGAAAGGATTGGAACATTTGACATGAGAAGAGACTGAGAGGGCTGGGACTGCTCAGCCTGAAGAACAGAAGACTCAGAGCAGGGGAATCTCACCAATGTGTATAATTACCTAAAGAGAGGTGCAAAAAGACGAAACCAGGCTCTTCTCATTCTTGTCACAGAACAAAAACAATGGGCACAGTTTGAAATACAAGAAATCCATTTGGCTTACACCCAAACATAAGAAAAAGCTTTTTCTACTGTAAATGTGGTCAGTGCTAGAACAAGTCTCCCAGAGAGGCTGATGAGATTGTCAGAGATAACAATCTCTGTCCTGTGTATCCTGCTGGAGTCAATGATGCTTTGAGAAGGAGGCTGGTTTAGATGTCCAACCCTTTCTGCCTTAGAGGTGCTGGTTAAACCATCAGTGCTGAGCAACTGCACTTGCAGTGCAGTGCAGTCAAGTTGCAGCTCTCTGGCAGAAAATCTAATAAAAAGTTTTTGGGGAAAAAACTTTCTGGAAGCCCATTATGTGCAGATCTGTCCATATATGCAAACAGGTCGCAGATGGATATGTCATGTATAATTTGTCTAAGTTCCTGGAGTTTTCTATCTTGACCTGCACTAATTTCTCTATGCAGTAGTGACGTGCCTGCACAGATGTGCTGTCATCCACTTTCATGTCTTTGTGTGTTGTATTGGAAGGTGTTAATGAAGGTGCCTCACATCCCAATCCTACTATTCCCTGGAGGCCTATGCCTAATCATAGCTTTGAACTTCTAGTCCTAATAAAATACAGCATTTTCAGCTGTATTTTGATGTATTGTGAAGTAAAACCTTTGTTAAAGAGAAGGTGCCAGAGCAGTTTTACAGACAAGGGCTCCATTCAGCCTCTTGAAAAGGTCTTGATTAAGACAGACTAATGACAGATAAGTAAAATCTTTGCTTTTGTGTGATAAACTTATATTGATTGAATCAATACATCAATGTGGATTTTGCACAGACATTTTTTTCCAGAGATTTTGTAAATCAATTTTCAGTGATAATGACAAATAGAGGCTCCAGGGAATGCTTCAGCTGGTGGGTAGAAAAGGAAGAATGCTCTAACACCAGGTCAACAGATTTCTTTGTGGGTGTTAGAAGCAAAAGAAGAAAGAGTGTTGCTCAGACTGCTAGTTTATCTTGACAAAAGATAAATGCTGCACAATTTTCTAATTCATATTTCTGTGGTTCAGAGATAAGAAAATTAATTTTTGAGAGTTCAGTGATGAAGTGAAGATCAAATTTACCATAGTCTATGAACCAAAGTTCAATTTGGCCTTATCAAAATATTTCATTAGTATACAGTTAAGGAATGGAAAACTCAAAGATTTCAGACCTTTATAATCAAATAAGGACAAGAGTTTGGCTCTGCCTCACCCAGCACTTTCTTCTGAAACAAAACCTGCTGTGATGTGGAGCTGGAAGTAGTGGGGGATATTTCTGAGCCTGGGGGGAAGGATATGGATGATATGAATGCTTTGGAATGTAACAACTGAGAAAAGCAGTGATAGGTAAGTGGTTTATGGGCACTGATGTGTTTGTTGTTTGCTGTGTTTTTCCTTTAATCTATGTTCTTTGGAAAAGTAGCTGAAATCGAACTGTGTATCAGAGGCATGACACCCCCTGTGTTAAAGACAAGCAGATTCCTAGCCTGAAGTCCTATCCCTCTTAGGGGATGTTCTCTCTCACAGTAATGCATGCAAACAGGGAATTCTCTTGGGCAGTAACTGCACCTGCCCTTAAGCCAGCAGAGGAAGTGTTTCTCCTCAAAATGTTTCAGGGAAAAATGTTGCAAAAGACAAAAAGAATAGAGAAAACTTCACTTCCCTCTAAAGCATCATAACTGTGCAATGGGTTGAATACAAACTATGTGTTTAAAAAAGAAACAAATAAAAAAATCCCAAACCTTAAAGTTTCCTTTTGATTGCATATGTGTCTTGGTGATAAGGATGCTTTAGCACAACTGGGAGAATACACTGCTGGGAAAAGCAGCAGGATTTTACTTGAATGGACACAGATCTGTCATATGTGCATTCAGAATGTAAATCCTATCTGGTTTCTTCTGAAATTAGGTCTGAACTACGCTCTTCAGGGGTAGCAGTGACCTCTTGGGACTGCTTAGACTCCACTGAAGCTTTACTGTGATTTTTATTGTACACTAAAATGATGTGGCCAAAAGATCAGGGGAGATTAATCTGAAAAATGCTCACAAGCTGATGTGGAATCAAATTATATATGCTGAAGTTGAAGAACAAATCTGTTGGCTGAAATGTGCTGATTTGCATAAAACATTGTAATTTCTAAGAAAATTTACAGAGCAATCTCTTTTTATTCTGTGCTGTATAATAGCTTCTCATTTTTATTCAGGTCTTGAAAATTTGGAACAAAAGGGATATGCTGAAAAGTAGTATGACAAGGCAAGTTCCCTTGACAGTTAAAGTAGGAATTGATTCAGTACATGGGGTCTTTTTATTTTTTTTTGGGGGGGGGGGAGGGGAAGAAGAAGGTTATCTCTATATAAATGTTTACGTAAAAAAGATAGTTAAAAATAATATAGCTATCTTGTAAAAAAAACAAACCCAGAATCCCCCTCCCCTCCTTCCCCTCCCCCAAGACGCATCTGTTTTGTTTTTGAAAAAAGGAAATTAAAAATACTTGAAGTACGATTAGGGCATTTAATTAAATAAATCCAAATTTAGGAGACTTAAGCACTTTCTGCTCCTTCTGAAACCATGTAGAGCAGATAATCAGTTTGTACATCCCACTTTGAAAACTTTAATTAGACTCATCAAATGAGACAGGATACAGTATCCTGCTTGCTCTGGGGGAGAGGTGCATTGTTTAATGAGTTCCTTGTGATTTTTAGGGTAGTTATGGGATGAAGCTGTATTGCAAAAGTCTATTTCAAAATAATAATTTATAGTTTTGTTCACAGAAAACATGAAGGAGATGAGAAAAAATGAGGGGAAAAAGAAGTTAGTGCTGGAGAAAATCCATCAGGCTGAGCTAAGCCAGAAGATCAAGGAAAGCAGTGTGATGCAACAGTTTCATCCTAGGATTGCTGTTTACAATTACTTTATTGCTATTTGAGTACAAGCCAAGCCCCCTAACGGGATGGAAATAAATGCAGAGTGAAATCGGAATGCTTTGGTCTCCATGAGAAATCAAGGAACGGAGAAATAGGAGCTTTAATTCTCTGTTGAAGTTCAGTAACTGCTCAGAAGCTTCACTCTAGCTTGCTGTGGTGCCTGGTGGGGCAAGGCAGCTGACCAAGGGGTGGTAGTCACTCACCCATGTGAGATGTGCTCTGTGGGCTTTAATGCTTCCTGCTACTGGTGCTACTGGTGCTACAAAGATGTGTGGTCTTGGTTGGTTCCTTGGGCATGGCTTGTAACAAACACAGTGGTGCAAACGAACTTTTGATTTACCTTCTTTTCCTCAGGTACATATCTGTGTTACTTCCTGCCTTCTCTAGTAATTTTACCTCATTATATTTCAAGGTCACTCTTCTGATTCCCGCCCATCACTGTAAGATGTGTCACAAGTCAGAGGTGATGGAGCTGTACTATTTACTGTACTTCCAGCTTCTTGTTTTTAAGGTTGTTAATCTCATTTTTGGTTTACCTTCCGGACCATGAAATAGCAATTAAATTTCTTTCTTCGCTCCATATCGATTTAGGCTCCAAGTTTCTACTGATTTGTGTAAAAAGTAGCAAAATCTTGCACACTTAATTCATCAATAATAGTACACATAAGAGGCAACAAACCTGCACAGCATAGGTGAAATACTAAAACATAAATGCAGGTAGTCATACACTGAACAGATAGTGGAAAGATTTGATTTCTTTCTTTGTTCATTAGATTAAAACCTATGTTGATTATGTGAACCATTACGTTAAGAGACAAGCAAATGGAAATATTGTGAAGGTAGCATTGTTAGGTGCATCTGAGAAGTGCAGGAATAATCTTTGGTGGTCTGAATTTAATGGGATGAAGGGATGAAGATGGAGAAAGATATTTAATATATTTTTAGAGGAAGGAGGAAAACGGGAAGGAAATCTACTGAGACAAGAGGATGAATCCAGGGATCTGATTTCTTATGGACTCAGGAGAGAAATCCTCACTAGATTAGTCTGTTAGCTAATGAACCAGTGAATGGCCAATGGAATGGCCTCCCCAAATAACAGCATGGAGTTAAGAGCCTCAGGAGGGAGGCCAGGGGGTTTTGCAGGCTGGCATAATCCCTCTCACACTTCTCTCTGGGTGTCTGCAAAGGAGAGCAGTTAGAGCAGATGAGCTTGGCTCAAGCCAGAGCAGGTTTTAGCTCCTCGAGGACAGTGTGGCTTTTCACCCTGGCTCAGCAATAAGTCCAATAACAAATTGTTTTCATTAAAAGTGTGAATACAGGGTACGTTCTTAGGGACATATAGAGTCCTATAAGAATGATCTGCAAATAATTTAGAAGAGGACAGAACTACTGAAAAGTAACTCTAAATCCCCAGATTTTGTGATTGGTTTGGGTTTCCTGTTCCAAATCTCGTATTTATAAATGCCACTCCCATGTATTCCAACTCACTGCTTGGGAGTTGAATCTTATTTCACAGTTTTCTATAACATACTTTAAAGCTTCCAACAAAGCTGGTTTTGCTAGTATGCTGTTAGATTAAAATGCAACAGTAGATACATAAAATATATCAATGCGTGGCATATGTAAGAAAAAAAAGGGTGTGTGTATGAGTGTACATATATGTAAAATTTATGACATAAGGAAAAGACTGGAGTCTGTCTGTGTTGAAGGAGCTGTGGGGTGCAGAATAATCAAGGTGTGAAAATATGTAAATTAATGGTCCTGGTATCATAGCTAGTAATAGGGTTGTCTTGCCTGTGCACACTTACAATTACTGGTGGTAGTGGTCACCAGAGAGGGAAAGACGCTGAATATTCTGGTCAAAGCAAACTCTTACACATTCCTAATTATTCCATTTAGAATGCAGATGTACCGTGAGAGACAAGACCTGGGAATGGAAGACAAAATATGTTCCCTGTGTCTGTCCAGACAAACAGACTGCTTCCTTTTCCCACTCCTGAGCATCTCCCATCAAAAAATGAGGTCATACTCTTACATCCTGCCCAGCTACACTTCTCTTCCTCCCTGACTCCTCCTCAGGCCTGCAGGCTGAAAGCATTTCTCTCTTTGGGATGAATCTGTTCCCAGGGCTCTGAATCCCCATGTAACACTGGCAGGCAGTGGTGGTGGTTTTGGGGTAAACCTCGGTGCTTTGTTCAAACTCCTTATTTGTTTATATCAAGAAGTGCTGAGAGGATGTGTAGAGCATTGTGAGTGCCACAGCACATTGAAAGGACCATGATAAGGCTTGATTTGCCCACGGGCAGTGCTGTAAGATCAGATGTTCCCTGGGAGCAACAGGGAGCAATCTCCAGTCAGCATCATCTCCAGCTGAAGTTAGCCTTTCTGAGAAAGAAATTAGTCATTTCCATTCCCTGAGGCTTTGCTTGAACTGCCAAAAAACTCCCTTGCAGTGAGTTGAAGGCACACCAGTGCCCCCAGTGTGTTAGTGTCCTCTTGAATGCCAAATGGTCCTTTGTGTCCAGGTGAATCAGTGCATCCACCGAGTGCCCAGAGCTGTGGCTTTGGGCACAGAGACCATCAGCTGTGATTAGACAAGTTGCAAAGCTTGTGGAAGGTCCTGGCTGAACACCTGGAGAGCCAGTCAGTGCTGATACCCACCTTGCTCTGACCACAGCGTGATCAGGGCCTATTCTAGGAGGTTCAGAGCTGTCCTTATGCCTGCAGGTAAACTGCAGCCCCATGTTCTGACTGCCCTGAAGATGTACTTTGTTAGTGTGGCTGACTGTGGATATATTTAAACTGTTTACCTGAAGTCAAACTAAAGCCTTTTTAGATTTGGATGATCTGCTTTTAACTACTGTTTTATTCAAGCTTTAATAAAAAAGATAATAAAAAAGAAAGAAAAAATGTGCTGTCTATTTTGACAAAAACCTGATCATTTTTCTTTAAGCATAGCTTAATAAATCTGCTTCTCTTATGACATTAATCTCATGTCAGGTATTTCCAGCCCTCCTGTCTTCAGTAGGAACTGAATGCAAACAACAAACCGGGGTTTCCCCCTTCTTTTCAAGATGTGTGGTGATGGTACTGAGAACAGGACAGTGTTTGTGGTATTCTGTACAGAGCAATATACAGCTTTCTTTTTTACACTTTATAGCAAAACTACTAAGTAACAAGATGAGTGACATGGTGCAGTTAGTGCTGATCAGCAAATGCTTCTTAAAGGTCAGGAAATGTCATCTTACTCTTCTCCATTGTCAATCATAAAGGCAGAATCTCTGCTCTGCATGTGTGAGAGAAAGATAGAAAGGCTCATTTTTGGGGGAAAAAAATCCAGAAAACTTTGCTTTTCTCTTTGAGGAGATCTCTATCATCACCCATGCGTATGTCTCAGCCAATATTGCTGAAAGTTAGGGTGATTATAAATGTAAATTGCTGAAGGTCAAAATCTGATGTTCTAGGAAGCCCTTGGCAATTATTTGGCCAAAACCCATTGCAAAGGTCTCAGCTCATGTTGTCATTGGGAGCATTACTGTACTGCAGTGACATCAAACCCTCATTTAAATTCAGTCTTAAATGAAAAGAGAGAGTTTAATTACGGCATCTTAGTGCAGAGGAGCTTTAATTAATTTTTAACTGTGTTAGGTGTAATAGGATAATTGTAGGACAGGGCTCTGTAAGGGCACAGTATGCACTGTCAGGGAGTGTGGAGCAGCATTTGGGAGTGAGAAGCCCACAAAAACTGCTTTAGGAGTCAATTTTGGATGCTCTTGGTGACTTTTGCTGGAGTTTTCACGTGCACTGGGGGCAGCCCTCATGCCCAGGCAGGCTGCTGCTCAGCCTGAAGGCTCAGCACAAGTGCTCTTCCTCACAAGCCCCTTGCAAAGGGGTTGTTGGTTTGCCTGTTGTTTGCAGCCCCTTGGCATAAACCTTGGTGCAGGTGCAGCATTTTCTTATTCCCAGGAGTGCAGTTGCCAGAGGCAGTTAGTGAGATTTGCTGTAAAAATTAGGGGGTTCCGACCAGCTCTTTCTTTGTCTGAGACTCCTGGAAAATGCTGAAGGGGGAAGTTTGTCCCACTGATAGATGCTATGGAATAATCTTCCCAGAGGGGAAGCTGCCTTCTAATTTAGTGCAATTACTCTTTGGCTTAGTCACTAAAATACTTAAAAAAGTTTTTTGTCCATCTCTCATCTATATTTCAATGTGCCAAACATTACTTAGAGATTTCTGTTTTTCTGTGAAAATGGTGTCTTTGGTGAATCCTTTAAGGGTACTCAGCCTTCATGGTATCTTTGGGCACTATCTTTCCCAAGATAATCCCATTTTGCCACCAACTTGGAATACATTTCCTTTCCTTAGTTTATTTCTATATCCTGATCTTTATGTTTTCAGTGATTGTAAAGTGGTAATTTCATGGCATTTGCTGTTTTCACACATCTCTTTTCTATCCTCTCATTAATTATTACTTAATATTTTTAGTGTGTCCAACTCTTTGTTATAGGTTTTCTGCACTCCTAAATGTTTACTCCTACTTATAGGATGGATTCTCTTCTGACTACATTTTTTGTGAGATGAGAGGGCCATGGAGAAGCACAGTTTTCTAAGGCAACAGAGACTTTAACCTTTTCGGTAAGGTTTTATGTGTTAAGAGCCATAATCTTATTAATTGGCTAGCTTTATTTCTTTTTGTTGCCATTGTCCGTTTCCACTAAATTTTCACTAAGCTTTTTCAGCGGTCTCCTGGCCATGTCCTTTATCAAGTGTATCTACACATCTCATCAGAACAGAATGCTGGGTAAAGGAGATCCAGCCACACTATTGTGATTGGACTACATATTTGTATAAAAAAAGTATTTAAGTACACTCTGAGCTTTGCAATAATACAACTGGTGTCGGATCCTTAATAAGAAGTCCAGATTGCACTGGACTAGAAGAAGAGGAGACAGAAGAAAACATGGACGAACACTAGAACAGGTCTTCACTAAATCTGCATCATGGTGATACTAGTGGGGGATTAATTTTTTCTTTTTTTTTTTTTTCTTTTGCTGTATGTTTTTTGCTGACTCTATTTATCAAAAGCAATGAGGAAAGAGCACTAGGCACTGAATTGTACTGCTAATTCTATGTTTATTTCTGATTAAATTGCTTTCCTGTCCTTTGATTCATGAGGAAGGGGAAGCATAAATCAATGACTAAAGGATTCAGCTGCATAAGTCCCTTTAATTTCTCTGGCTGCTATCTGGTTCAACACTGCAACAGTCTTTAAATAGTCCTACTGGTGCCCACAGCATGCTGAATAAGATAGCAAATGTTGTCTTGTTCAGCTTTGAAGAGTTTGCAGTCTAAATGAAAAAACTGCAGAGTGATACTGTGAGAAAAAAATGTTTAGATTTTTTGTTTTCAATGATTAAAGGTGCTTTCTGTGAGACTTTGCTCAAGAGTGAGTTGTTGTTGGGCATATGTACAATGGGTGAATGGTAGAGGGAAAGGGCAACCTTTATGTGCAGGGGATGTAAAAAGTCAGTAAGAATCACGACCTCATTGCTGATGTCATTATTCAGCTGCTGTGACATGATGGCAGTGCTGTGACCTCATGAGGCTGTAACCCAGGGCTTCTGCTGCATGCTACCATGTGATCTCAAACCAGTCATTTAATACTTCTGCCCCAGCCATCTGGAGATACTTCTGCTTCCCTAACTCAGAGGTGAATTTGCTAAGCTGCTGTGAGATGCTCAGGTAGTACACGATCAGTGGAGTATGAAACAGTACAAGCAAGTGGGAAGAATTCTGGGCGATGTTAATGAGTTTTAGGAGTAGAATGTGAGATTTCATTTGTATGGCAAAACAGCCCCTTCTGCCTCTTTCAATAAGCAAGGGGCAGATCACATAAAGACTATGGTGACATAGCAGCAAATCCCAGCTGAAAAGGCAGATGGTGCTTACTGTGGAATGCTGGATGTCTTGGATGACTCTCTCCTTGCTGATGCTGGGAAGACACAGCAGTTCTCAAATGAAAGGTTGTGAACTCACCAGGAGAGCTCTCTCCTCCTTTATGTCCTGTAAGGAAAGCCTTGTCTCATTTTGGATGCTGTTACATTAAACATGGATAACTACATGTGGTGCTACATGTGCTGATCCAGTTGAGCACTGGACTCTCCCAGGATGCAGGAATGGAAAGGTTTTCTGGGATTCTTGGGCGCAGTCCATGAATGCTCTCAGTAACCATATCACAGGAGGCTTTGAGAAGTGTCTCATTTTGCAGTCAGTGAGGATGTCTGCCCCTGTGACTCCCACTGCAGTGACTGCTACAGAATTACACCCTCTTGATGGAGCTGTTTAGCTTTTAGACACCAAATTTAGGAAGCTTAATACTCCACTCTTGTGTTCAGATGGAGTACACCCCAGTTCAGGATGCTCTGTAAAAAATAATACTCTTACCAAATTAGCTTTTGAAGTAATTTCCTTTTCATCTTTTCTTTCATGTCTTTCTCCCTCTCTCTGTTTTAAAATATTATGTTTATTTTAGCACTCTAGGCTGCAGCCTGCTTTTATTTCACTTCACTTTGGCTCCTTAGTGATGATGAGAAGAAAGCACACATTGTATTAAGGCCTTGCCCATTAGTCCTGTTTATTTACTTGCTGATGAATTATGCTGACATTTCCCCCTCGAGAAAACTTGCCCATGCTGCTCCAAGACAGATTGTTCACTTATGAACATTACCTGCCTTGGTGTGTCCACAGGGCCAATTCTCTGCATCTGGAGAAGATAGTAATGAAATTAAATGAAATCACAAAAGAAAGCCAGAAGGAGAAAATAGGAGAAGTAGATGTATTTTGTGCCATAACATTTCTGCATTTCTATTTGTGTGGCAGAGCCCAAAAGTTGCAGTCCTAAGAAATGTTTTTCCAAAACCCCTGTTAGAGATTGCTTCCTTTGCCCATGCACATCTTTTTCCTGGATCAGCAAGTCATGCTGTTTAATGTTGCACTTTTCAGGCCACCCTTCATGGTTCCAATGTAAAGTGCAATGTAATATTCTTGGCCTTGTGGATCAGCTCTCTTTCATCTGCGCTGTATAATTTGACTGAGGAAAGCTGTGCTTTTATGACTATTAGTTACAGAACATGTCTAAGAAACTATAGTGTCAGAAGCCATTAACCAATAGAGACCTGTTTTGCTTATTTTTTAACTGGTTCTATCTTGAAAACTGGTGAAAGTGCTATTTAGCACTATTTTCTTCCTAAAGATGGAAGCTGTTTATAAATTGTGTTTAATCTCTGATCTTTATTAAACTATGACATGCTGGTGAGCCCATTGCTGTCTGCAAATGAAAAAGGCCAAAAAAATTATTTTTCAATTATTAAGACTGGGCATTTCCCTAATTTAGATCCATATCAGAGGGTGCAGTTTGGACTCCCACACACCTGGAGGTTTCTGCCTTTACTGCTGTGCTCAGACCAGACGTAGCAGGAGGGGGTCAGAGGCAGAAGATGGGTTCATGGCAGCAGAGCAGTACTTCACTGTTTTAATATTAAACACTTAGTTTTTAGTTCCCCTAAAAGGTACCATTTACTACTTAATGTTCACTCTTATATAGCACTCAGCTGCTCTTGATATCATTTCACATCACCCAGAAGTTACCTGATGGGTTTGTAAGCTGTGTCTATGGGATGGACCCTGTCTGGGTTTGCAGAACAGGAGTAAGGTAATTGCAGAACTTGCCTGGATTTAGGCAAGAAGCCCAGGACAAAGTAGGGCTTTCTGACCTGTGCTCATGGCTGTGTGCTCTTTGTTGTATTCTTGGCCATTTTTCCCTTGAGTGGGTTGAGCTGAGTTAATGTTTATGTTTATTCTACTGTTGTACAAATAATGCACTCATTTGAAAACTTTCATCATGAGCCAAGCTATTGTTGTATTTCAGCGTTTGAAATTTAGCTGTTTTTGCTGTACTCCTAATAACTGCATGGAAGTCTTTGCATTTTCCTTGTGGAAACAGTGGCTCAGTTGGTTGGAGGGAATATGCATCATGAAATCAGATGTTTCTAATTGCTCCTTGTTTCAGGAGTTGCTATTGAACACTGAAAATCATCCTTAATGCATGAGTAAGCCTGATGAACAGATAGACTTAAAAAACATTGACTCAAAATAAATTTCTCTTGGAAGCAGAATAATTGTTGACTAATTCTCATGGGAGAGATATATGAATTTCTTGCAGGCTTTTTTGAACAATAGGATTTGAAAGAGGCTCAGTGAAAAGCAAGAAAGGCGCCCTTAATCTTGCAACACAATATTGTTGATTGTCTTTTGTCATTAGGGCATCTTCCTTGTTTTAACAAAATTTCATATAGTCCTCAGGAGAGAAATACCTTCCAAGAAATGCCTGTAAGTTAAAAATTATTGTCCCAGTGTCATAGGCCAGAGCGTATATAACCCATAAATCCTCCACAGACATAGTTCCTAAAGGAAAGGAAAACAAATGTTCTAAGGCAAAGTAATAGGTAACTTGAAATAAGCCATTAGAGGAAATTAATATTTGTGAGTAAAGATTTGTTGCAGATGAAGGTGAGGTTTTGCAAGGGGGAGACAGCTCTTTAACTGCTGGCAGGGGGCAATGCATGTGTGCTTTCATCTCAGTGCCCCCCTGAGATAAGGCAGCAGGGAGCACCCAGGAGCAGTCACTAAAGCAGGACCTCTTCCCGTGGCTACTGGTTCTTGCCCAGTGACCACCAGAAACACCTGAAATTACCAGGTTTTTTAATCCCTGTGAAGCCAGGAGATGGGACTTGGGAAGTGGAGGGAGGGCAGAGAACTCAAAAGTGATGCAGTATTTTGATCCAGACATGTAAGGCTGTCATTTAGGACACTATCCAGGAATTCTCGGTTCCTCCTGTCCTAGTTGCTCCATCTGAAATGCTTTACTGGCACACCCAGAAATTGAGGGCCCTCAATATTATTGGATGTTTGAAAATTTTTGGAGTGGGGATCTGGGGATTCCTGGACTGGAGCTGTGTAAGGCCAGAGTGGTTAACAACCCCAACCCCTGACTGGTAAGTGCACAGATCACTACCAGCTTCCTTTTAAATAAAAAATGATAAATATCTAATTAAACCCTGCTTCTAATGTTGTTTGCATTCTAAACCAAACGTGACCTATTTCTGACGTGTATTTTTCATTAACGCTGTATTGTAAAATGTAATTTAAACAACCTTTATAGCCCAACTAATCCATTTTGCTTATTATCATAATGACAACATACAGGCAGTATAAATATATAAGTTAAAACTACCTTGAATTTTTCTCTGGCCCCTTCTCTCTACTGATCCAGCTAAAAACATGAAACTAAGCCTGTTATAACCCTGTTACAACCCTTTGTGCTCTGTGCCAAAGCCATCTGTGGGTTAGAAGATAATGAACTTTATTCCTATTAAGACCATTAAATATATTTTTTCTCATAGGCCACAGCCAACGCTTATCTTGCATCTGGCTAACTGATTTCCTTTGATGTCTTAGATTTAAACCAAAGGTTTTGTGATGAGAGGTTTCAGTAGTTAGTTATGCAGACCTTAGCAGCCAGCCCCAGCAGTCAATGAGAGACAAATTGTATCTCTAAAAGGGACTGTCGTCATCCTGAGAAAAACGAAGAGACGCAAGCAATGTGAAAACAACCCAGCCAGAAAAGCTCCAAACACTTTTCATGCTAAAAGCAGCCTTTGGAGATAGAGATATCTTCTTTTTTCTGCTGTTTATTTCTTCGTGCACAGTCAGATTTTTGGGGCTAAAATCAATTTTTAATCTCTGAAGTGCTGCTTTAGTTCTTGTGCCCGTATATGGGGAAAAACATTGCCAATAGGAAATGTTTGAAAGGGGACACATGACAAATAACCCGCTGTGAAGAGAGACAGGGCCAGTCTACATGGGATTTGCAATTAAACTTCACCAATAAAAAGCATTTTTCTTGCTTTTGCGGCCTACTAACGAGACAGTTTGCAAGATTTAGAGCTTCGATATGAGGGAAAAATACCAGAGGGGTGATTAAAACATGATGATGATGATAACAATGTTCAGGCATTTGTGACATAGTGTACTTAATGGGTTTTTATTTACCAGAGCTGCCCCAATGTTCTCCTGGATGCAGCAGATGATGTGTTTGAAGGAAGTGGTTGCAAACAAAATTTATCTGAGTGTACCTGCATCTCCTTTAGAGCATGATAAACATTCAGTAACACAGAGTTCTCAACATCATAGCAAATTGATATAATTTAGATGTATCCTGTTTGTGCAGTTTGTTCCAAAATATTTTTATGTGATCAGTATTTAAACAGAAATATTGGAACACCTTAGGTCCAAATAAATCCCTGAAGAAGTTTTATGGAAACGTAGCAAGAGCCGAGAATGTGATTGTTCCAGTGAATTTTTGGGCATGGTTTAATTTATGACAGTCAATTGCCCCAGAATGAGAATTTATTCATTCATATGTTGTGAACTGTCCCAGCCACAGGCTGAAGCCTGCGATCCCTTTCCTAAAAGGTGCTGTTATAGTCTTTTTTATGCCTTAGATTTAAACCAAAGAGTTTGTAATGAGGGGCCTTGGTGAGTTAGTTATGAAGTTAGCCCAGCAGTTCTGAGCTCCAAACCCAGGATAAGTAATGATGCCATATCCAGCATGTCTGAGATTAATGCTTGCAAGGGACAGGGTGTTTTGCAGCTCGTGACAGATCTTCTATATTAACTCTGGCTTTTGTGCCAGACTCTGCAACTAGTGCATTCCCAGGTGACTGTAAATTCTGCCGATAAATCTGAGCATCTCTGTGACCCAGTGGCAGTGCTGTGGCTGTTGCACAGTGGTTGCTGTCACAGAGTGGCCATTGTCTCTCCTGGCAGGAGCCAGCTCTGCCTCCATCCCACCGTGCAAGAGATAATGTTTTACGAGGAACCATCAGGAGTTAATGGAGCTTCCCGTGGTTACAAGCGGCCTCAAAGGATTAAGTTGTTCTTCTCACTTTGACCTCTCTGGATGGTTTAGTGGGACATCATCATAATTTTGTGTCCTCTTTTATCTTTTATGCTGGCCCTTAAATTTCCTCTTCATGGATCTGTTTCACAGGCCACAGCAATTTGCACATGATCTACAGCAGAGAAGGTGGGGCAAGGGAGGCATAGAGAAAGCCACAGGTGAAAACCTCGTGCTTAGACCAATGGATTCTGAAGTGCATATATTTCTTTGTGGATCCTGTGGGGCACTGGGAGGTTCTCTTTTCTTATTCCTTTATTCACTGAGGGCTATGTGAGACTTAATAGAGAGTTTGTCAAGAAGAGAATGTATATATGCACCACAGGACAATTATGCCAGTGCAGGGTTTGCCTCACAGGTCACCATATCCATAGCCATGATTCCTAATGAACTTCCCTTGTGGCGTTGTGCATGTACTTTAATGGAAAAACTCCTAATCCTAGCCATAAATTTCCCTGCAGTCACTGAGTACCCCAGCACCTGCCTGGTGTTAACACCACTTACAGCATCCAGGGACAGGGATCCTAAAGAGCTGCTGGGATGCTGGGCCCCTCCCATGGGAGTGCTGGTCCTGTCCCAGATGAGGGAGGATGAAGTCAGAGAAGTTGTGTGATACAACCCATCTCTTGAGCTTCCCTTCCTCCTCAGTCACTGACACCACTGATTCTTCCTTGTGTACCCCCCAAGGTGTGGATTAATCTCCTTGCTGGTCTCAAACAAAACAGGAAAAGATTAAACCTTGATCCTGGTCAAAACTTGTGTCCAAGTTTTCTGTATCCCTGTTTAGCTTCATCCACTCCTTCAGCAGACTCCACATGTCTATTAGGATATTTCCTTTGGATATTTTGGACTTGAGCTCAAAAGTCTGCTTGTATTGTTAAATTGCCTGTTTTTAAAGTTTTCTACTGTCCAACCAGGAGATAACCATATAATGAAAGTTGTGGTCCAAGAATTCTAAGAAAAATTTGATTTTTACGTAACTTTTTACAATATTTATTCCTAAATAAATATTTATGCAAGAGTGCTAGTTTCCCTAATTCAGCTTTAAAGTAGCTAAAATTTTAATTTCCATTTCTGTTCCTTCATGCTGGAAATCAAGTGATGTAGAAGACAGTTCAAACAAATCTCTCCGTGTTGTCAGTGTGATGGGGTCACTCTAAACCTAGCAATGTTTATGAATAAAATACAGTAGGGGCATTTGGTTACATTTATTCAACTTAAGCATCTAAATCCAATTTTGCCATCTGTTGTGTCATGTTTAGCTTTTAAATGAAACTCTCAGGAAAATTAATGTTACGAATGCAGTAAGGTGATTATAAAATTATTGTTCCCCAAGATGCATGATTTATGTCATTTTTAATGCCATTTTCTGCTGTTTGTAATGGAAGAAGCCAAGCTGAGAATAAAAGATGTGTAGAATGAGCTCAATAGGCATGTTAATTAAGAGAGCTTAAAGATCATGAGGAAGGACATGATTGTTCCCATTACTGGCATTTGATATTTTAATGTCCAGTCACTGTATACAGGAGCAAGCTTGTCTGAAATGTGGGTGAACAGGGAAATAGGAGAGATTTGCAGCAAAGGTACTCAGCATTATTAGCTTCCTACAGCACCCTGCAGGCAGGTTTAATTGGAGGTTTCTGTTTTAATTGAAAGAACAAGAGAGATGTTACCAAGACTTCTCCAGAGAACACACCTGTCCTGGAGTAAGGTGCAGCAAGCAGAAGCAGCCTGTCTGTAAAAGTGGTTGGACTACTGAAGTATTTTAATTGTTGGGCATATTCTGTAAATTTCATTTTCTTAGTCAGTGCAAGAATAAGAGAGAATATCCTAGGAATTGTCTTACATCTTTTCCAATAAACACGTTACCTGATTTTCTCAGGGAGTGTCTATACTATAGGGTATAGCAAGCAAAATTAGATATGAATATCAAGGGCTTGCCATTTTAGCTTAATCTTTGCTGTTTATGCTGACGTGTTCCTAATCTTTGGAGACCCAGATGACGAAAAAATTATATATTAATATTTGTCTGATCCAGGTCATACAGCTGTGGTTATATATTGCCTATTGCAACTTGTCTTCATACACTATTAAAGAAGGTATCTAAAAAATAAGAAGAAGTTTCACTGACCAGCCAGTTTTTCAGAGCATTGGCAATATACTTCAGTAGCAAATATTCTTTCTTTGCCAAAGCAATGACACATACTAATGGTGTACAACATATTAATGTATTTTCGTTATTATATGTTTGACATTCATCATCCAAAGAAATCCTTTTGCACCCAATACCAATATCAAGACACAGAGGAGAAAAAGCTTGCATCAGTGACTGTGGAAAAGGCAGTAATTATTTGTATTTAATTTGCTTTAGGGACCTTGTATCTCAGTGCCATGTAATGTAGCTGAATGTTCACTTCCTTTATAAGTTTCCAACAGGTATTCTGGGCAACTGAACAAACCATCTGAAAATTAATAAATAGAACCTAAACCAAACCCAGACAATGGAGTTTAGAGCAGTCATATAAAGACCACAAAAACAGACAAACAAAAAATCCCTATTATTTGGGAGGACTGATCAGTATTATGGTATGATCTGTCCCTCATATAAGTAGGACAGGATTTTGAATTATAATAATTTATGATAAAGAAAAGGGAACCCCTGCATGATGTAAGATGGAGTCTTGAAAATTTTCAAAAATTAATTTGATGACCTGGAAAACTATTTAATATGGAAAAAACAAACTACTTTAGTATAATGATTACTTACAGAGTAATTATGGATTGTGTTGGTTTCAAAGCAGGTGACAGCACTATTTCAACCTGGCCTTATCTCTGTGTTTTAACTATTAGCAGTGAAATGTTGATTACTTCACAAGAAGCCCTGGAGGTGGCAGAGGTCAAAAGCATCTAAAAGGATACAGTGAAAACTGCTCTGACTCAGTTCAAGGTCTCCATATGGGATTTTTTCCATTAGAGTTACTTTGAAATACTGGCCAGTTTGCTGTACAACTTGTGTTGCATGTGTAGAAACTTCCAGTCTCCAAATTCTGCAGCATATTTTCACAGGCAGATTGTGAACTTCATTAGTCCTGGACAGCTTTTCAAATGAGTAACCCTGCATTAGTACCAGCTTGTAATCAGCTGATTTTACACAAGAAATGTACCAGAAGAATGTGGCCAAGAAAAAGAGGTTGAATGAGGGAAATGCTTTCTCTGATGGGAAGCCGTTTGCTTGCTTTGTGTCAGCGTAATATCAGATCAAGAACTGAATCTTCAGTGTGTGTAAAAGGAAGTACAGCCTAATTTTTAGAAATTGCTGATAATTATCCTTAAATATCATCTTTGTCTTCCAAGACATGGCCCAGGAAAATGTCAATACTTTCCATCTTGAATTTGAACAAAGGTGCTGCACAAAGCCAAAATTCAGAAAAAAACCTCAGTTTTTCAGTAGGGCTGAAATCAGTCAAGCTCAGTAATGACTTCTCTTTCCCTAATCTGGTGCAACACAAGAAAATAAATAGGGTAACCTGCAAGAGATCTGTAAGATATTCACATGATCCCGTATTACATGGCACTTTGGTGACATAGAGGATGTCCTCTAAAAACTGTGAGCCAGCAAATATGATACAAATTTCAGGCAGGACCACACTGCCTGAAATTTACAATCTTCCTAGACAATCCATCCCGACACTTACCCCTTCTTCCTATTAAAAAGTTTTTCCCAATATTAACACACTGCCTCTTCTTGCATTTTAAATTCATTGCTCTCTGTCTTGTCTAGGCAATCCTGAGGATTTGTAGTATTCCTCCTTTGCAGCAATCTTTCATATATTTGAAAGCTGTTGTCATTTCTCCCTTGAGACTTCTCTAAACTCATCATTGCAGACTTTGGTCTTTTTCTGGGGTTCTTTAGCTCCCTGTCCAAAGCCATTCCACATTCTCTCACGGTTCTTGTTTTGCTCTTGGGGTCTTGTTCTGCCCCATAACTTGTGCCACTGACCAAAACACAGATTTTGTAGAGTCTGTTTATAATCTGTGCAATGGCCACAAATGACTTTCCCAAGACACATACAACCTACTGTCCTCAAAGATATTTGCTTGGACTTTAGTGTTTTTTCTTGCTTTCAGAGCAGTTTCCTTCAAAGGTTACATTTGCATTATCAGCAAAGAATATGGAAAACTGCACAATTTTGGTTGATTGCAAACTACATATTCTGAAACCAGCACTGTAATTCTAATTGCTTCTTTCTGGGCTCTTCCATAAAGTTTACCAGCTAATTTGCGCAACCATGCTCAGCTGTGAGAAGCTATGGCTCAGTCAGAGGCTGCAACAGCTTCCTCTTTTCTTTGTCTGGAGCATCTGTTATGATAGAATAGTAAACAATTTCTTTTCCTGAATAATTCCAAATAATTCATCCAGTGTAATTCATTCCAAGGAAATCTTGGATAGTGCACACGTGCCTTTTGTTCTTCTGCAACTTCTTAGCATTAAGAATACGTCTGATTGTTGTATGTGATGCTAAGTGGAATATATTAGACAAATGGACCTGGAGCCTGTCAATGATGGAATGGAGTGGCTGACCTTTATTGATGCTAAAAACAAAGGAATGTCCAACATTCGAAACCAAGTGTTCTCAGAAACATTCAGTTAACTTCCTTTTAAATTCATCTTTCAGTGAAAAAAATGGGGCAAAAGAGAGAAGAAATTTTTCTCTTTGCACAAGGATAATAAAACCTGAAAGAAACAAAAACAATTCTGTGGGATGAGGACCATCAGTGTCTTTGGTGCTGTTAGCTAGAGAAGAAAAGCTGCTGTCTTTGGACTCACGCCTTGACTTGGACAGCATTGCTTGAGTAGATACAACTTACTGCAAATTATTTTCAACGTTAAAACACTGTTCTATGAAGAACTCTTCACCTTAGCTCTTTATCAGTGTCCATTTCTCCTCTGCTTCTACAGGAAATAATAATTTCAAACAGGGAGGGAAGAAGTTACTCCAAAGAACCGGACAATGCCAGGGGTTTGCAAAGCAGCTTTTGGGGGCACAGGTTGATAATTTAAAACCAACTCACTGGTAGAGTTCCCTCTTGAAATGAAGGCAAGTCTACAATAAAAAGAGAGTCTGCAGTGCCTTGTAGTCCAGAGGAATGACATGGTCATATGAGTACTAATGAATGTAAAATCAGGAAAAAACACATGAATTTCGTTCCTAGCACCAAACTAAATCCCAATGCTTCCTGTGAATGAAGTCAAATATTTACAGAACTCAAGATGGAGAAGACTATCAGAGTTTAGCTCTGAGCTGACCATGAAAGGAAGGGTTGGTTTCCTTCAGACCAAGCAGCACATCTGGATTCTCCATGCAGTTCAGTGCTGCTCCTCTCAGCCAGATGAGCAGTGCTGATCTGCCAGATCCAGTGCTGGGTTTAACAAGGCTCCGAAATGACAAGTGTTTACTCATACAGGAGGCTCTCTGCAGAGCTCCAGTGTGCAGCAGTCCTGCCCTGTCTGGAGTCTGCTGTCACCCAAGAAGGCCATGCTGGGGTGGTCATTGGGTCTCAATCAAAGCATCCTCAGCAAAAGTAGAATTGGACTAAATACAAAAACAGTTTGGCTTTCCAACAAGTGAAAATGAGCGAAGCTTCAACAGTCTGTACTAAAGCTGATGCCTTGTATTCCTGTAATTCAGAAGAGTGTAAATTATAATATATCATTATTTTGAGGAGGATATAACTTTATTTAGGTAGAATTTACAAGAGGATATGAGGAATCCTAGAGACCTAACCAGGCCTGAGTGATTTGGGCATCACAGTGACATTTAAAGTTTATGGTAGATAAAGATTAATTTTGGAGAAAGATAGGACAAATCTATGATCTGAATCACCCATGAGAATGATAAGATCTAAATGGTAACCAGGCAAGAGAAAAACCAAAACACTAAACTGTGGACACAATTCAATAGAAACAACAGTCATGAAATAACAGCCAGTCTTAAATCTGAATAAGAAATTGGCTGGGGAAAAAAAGTTTTTAAGTTCTTTAGGAACTAAAGTGACAAATAAAGATCTAAACAATGAAAATTTGTCCCTTGAAAATAAGCATTTCTGGTGGCCATATTTAACAGCTCAAGCCCCATATGCTCACTGGGCTGAAGGTTGTACTGAATTCCTATCACAGGACTCCTCTGAATTTCCTGAAGTCAAGTAAGGATGTGTGAGATTGAGCCTTGGGACCATTGTGGCTCCTGCTATCAAGACTGCAAGAAGCAGCTCAGCTGGACTCTTGTTCTCTGCTGCCATAATTCCAGTTTTCTTCCCAGGTACTGGGAAGATCTGGGTGAAGTATTGTGTCTGCCTTAGTAGGCACTGCTTAGCGGAGGTGCTGCAACTGCTGCTGTCACCAACTGCGTGTGGTGGTGGGCACAAACCCCTCTGGGAGATTGTGGAGTTTGCTCTTCACTCAAACTCTTCGGCAGGTGAGGACAGCTGTGAAAAGGTGTTGCTTTCTCACACTCTTTTGGCACTCTGTAGAAAGAAGTTTTCACAGAAATGCAGAGTTTAGGACATTGCTTCTACCTGTGCTTCAAAATCCCTCTGGCACTCCTGGCAGGTTCCTGCAGATATGGTTTTGTAGTGGAGAGCTCAGGCTGTGCAGGCAAAAACTGGATGTACCCAGCACAACAGAGTGATAAAAGTGATAATACTTTGCTTTTGCTCAGCTTCTACAGGCTGCAGTGATAATCCTGATATTTTAATAAAACCTCATCATTTTAAATTAAACCTGAATTCGTCACTTAAAGAACAGCACAGGATCTTTGTTTTTCAAGCCTCTGACAGATAAATGCTGGACATGATGCTAAAGATCTCAAGACAGGGAGTGCGACTGATTTTCTGTATTCCATTTACTTTGATGAGAAATTAAGTTGAAAGTAGTATTGCACTGGTAATAGAGATTTGGAAAGAATTTCTGTGCTGTCCCAATTCTACAGATACTTGCTTTGAATGACCCTTCATTTGGGGTTGGAATAAATGTTCTTCAAAGGTCCCTTAGAGCCCAAGCAGTTCTGTGACTCTGTGATTCATTAACAGCTCATGTGGAAGTGAATGATTGTGTGCTGGGAGATTTCTGTCCCTCCTGACATCCTGTTCTTGCTTCATAAACCTTAAGTGAGATCCATAGGTGTAGTAGGACTCACAAGCTGCAGACTGACAGAAATGAAATGTTCTGCCTTATTTTGCCCCAGGGAGAACTTGAAGGTTACTTCTCCACCTTCAGACATGTTCTTTCATGGCCAGGCAGGATTGAGAGTTTTCTGGGAAAAATCAGATGTTGCATTTGCAGGAGCTGGGGTTGCTCATGTGAGCCAATGTCACCAGTGCAGTGACAGAGAGAGAGTTGTTTCCTCCATGTAACACAGGAAAGAATTTATTGAGAGAGTTGCAAAAACTGCTAAAATGAGAAAGTATCCTAACTATATCCTAACTACATTCTTATACGATATATCTCTATTCTATCCAAATGGGATGAAATTTTCAAGACATGGTGGTATGTCAAACCCTTCTAACCCAATAAATTTGGAAATTCATTCAAACAATTATTTTGAGCAACCATAGCCACCTCTTTGCTTGCATCTGGAAATACAACAAATCTTTACAAAATAAATATACAAAGAGAATGGTTTGTATTTTTTTATTTATGGCGGTAGTTACATCAGAATACAGCAGCATGTCAAAATAAAACAGTAGCACAGTTTGTAAGTTTTTTTTTAATGTCTGGTGAGATTTTACTTGATAGAATTCAACACCCAAACATTCAAAGAATTATTTCACTTAAAAAACAAGGCTTTCAGAGTCTGGAAAATATCTTAAAATTAGCTTTCTGCTTTTACTGGCATTTATGTTTTTTTTTAAAAAGCAAGTCTCTTCTTGTCTCACTGCTAAGATTTAGTGGCAGTATGAACATTTAGTGATAATTGCTTGGCAGCCCAATTTACCTCATATTTAGGAATGTTTGGTTTTTTGCAACCTTGTCTCCTGAAGCCAGCATTGTTTTATGCCTAAGAATACCAACTTGCATATTCAGTATTTTGCACATGGGGCAAGGTGTGCTCTATGATCCTATGCTGCTATTTTGGGTTATGATCATCTGACATTTGCCTGCTATGGGACATTTGAGAAGCAAATTTTTTCTGGGCCACTATTACAAATCTTGCAGGTTTTTTGACTGACTATGACAGAAGCCCGTAAGGGAAATATTTCCATGCCTAGGATTAGTTTTGTGAGTCTTTCTGGAGCCTAACAACGGGGTGAAAGCAGTTTCTTTTGGTGGACATTAATTGATGTTTGGGAAGACAATTAGAAAATTAAAACTGAGAGGTTTATATAATTCTTATTTTTACTGAGGCTATTAGTAAATCCAGTTGTGCACTCTGCAGGTAAATTGTTAAATTCTTAGGGAATTTGTCATGAGGAAGGACTGACAGATTGGGTCTGAAGCACAGTCTGTAGGAAGGGGAATATGTAAAGTATTTCCTATTTGTCACCTGGCAAGGTTCTCCATGGAGATACGTACACTGCAAAATTCATCACGCTGATGTTCTCGTCCTGTAACAGTGGCCCCAGAGGTGCTTTACTGAGTTTGTAGCCTACTGGAAAATTCATGTGTGCCAAAGAAAATACTTAATCTGAATGTTTGATCTAAGAACTTCTGTGCTGACAATAAGCACCATTCTCACTTATAATTTTGTATTTAAAGGGAAAAGTCATGAATATAAAGCCTTGGCAGACAGCATCCTGGCCTGTATTGGGAATAGTGTGGCCAGCAGGACCAGGGAAGTGATAAATATAAATATTTCAAATGTTTTCTCTAAATATTCTATTGTATTTTTAATCAAAGCTTCACCCTGTTGTTCAAACAGGAATGTTTTAGCTCTTCGCTAAGACAAGAAGATGATTTTCTCAGGACATTATCAAAATTTTTCTTCCAAAACATTTAAATCTTTAAATGGAAAGTTTCATCCATTAATTCACATTGCAAATGGTTAAGTCCTACAACTTGTTGATCCTTTTTGGTCCTTATTCCTTGTTTTTTCAAACTAGTAGTCACATCCTGGAACTTACAGAGTGCTGAGCACTGTCTTTCTCATCAAGCCAACCTCGTAATCTTAATCATGCTCTGAAAAAAGATGCCAGATTGGAGCTAAATATCTGAACATCCTCTGTATTTCTCCAGCTGGGCACCTTTTTCCTTCCTGTGAAAAGATGGATGTACTGCTATGACATTGAGCTTGAGCTGGGGAGATCCAAAGTCCAGTTTAATCACAGCTTTATTTTAAAAACTGGGATAATAAATATTTTGTCTTCTTGAATCTGAACTCTTGGGATGGTATTTATTTTTTAGCTATATAAGACCATTAAGACCTTACTTTCAGATCCTGTGGCATGCTGTAAATAACAGCTACCACTTATGGGGCAGATGTTTAACCCCTGGGCTGACTTTGATTAGGACTCCTATTACCCAACTTTGGTGTAGAAATGTCTTGGGGGGCTCCCCAGCTCTGCGCAGCACCATGTAATTGCATAGCAAACAGTATTGGTGCTTCAGGTAAGATTTTATTCAAAGCCTTTTGATTCCAGATATGTAAAAATAGAGATTGTCTCTACACAATTTCATTTTCAGATAGGCAATGCTTTAGACCTTTTAAAAGATGGATTAATATAATGAACATTCATTATGTCTACACTTCAAAGTGGCAGTTTCCAACATCTGTTCACTGCAAGTATAACTGACTTTCTCTCCACCTTTTTTAGTAATTATCATAATTGTAGGGTATAATTTCTTTTTTTTTTTTTACCCATGTTTGTACCCATGTTACCCTTTTGTACCCATGTTTGTACCCTTTTTTTACCCCTTTGTACCCATGTTGCCCTTTTCTCATTTCTTTCATTAAACACTAAATCAATGAACTTTAAGCAAGCCAAGGTTAGTAATGTGGCATAAAGTATTAATCCATTAAACACCCAGGCAGTAAATCTACTACATACCTCTTTTGAAGAGGTTATGATACGCCATACAATTAATTATCTGGAACTTGAATACACTTAATTTATGTGAACTGCAAAATGGAACTATTAGTTGAAAACATTATACGTCCATTATGAACAGAAACAGAACAGATTTTAAGGTCTAAAACCCTTTTAGCAATCTCAGATGTAGTTTGCCTTCTCAGCACCTTCTGTGAAACGTTTGGCTTGTAAAGACAAGCTCACATCAACTGTTGTGATAACAGTGATTTACACCTGCTGGGTGGCCTCTCTGTCTGTCAGCACATCTACCTGCACATGAGCTAGGCTGTTCTTGGGCTCTTCACAAACTCTGCTCCCTTTCCCAGTACAAGAGGCAGAAGTCTGATTAGCAGCGTATAAAGCAATGCACAGCTAAGCTGATGACAGATGAGTGAAGGCTGGAAGGCAGAACTGAATTACCTCCCTGTTGGTTGCCATTTCTGGAGGCATTCCTTTGACAAGCACAAGTCAGGGTAAGAGTTCAAAAGACATGCCTTTGCTGTGCTAGTACACCTGGCAGCAGGTATACCAGGGCAAAAAGAAATCCCAAAGTGTATTTATATAAATAACTCTGGGCTAATTTGAGGAGCAAATGTATAAGAGGGCAAGGTTATTAAAATTATAAAATAATTCACATAAAAATATGTAAAGGAATACTGTTGCAGATGCAAAGTGCATCCTTGCTAAGTTTTTCTGTCATGCTCTGAAGCCCCTTTAAATGCCCTACAGGAAAAAATGCCTGATTTTGTTTTGATGTTAGCACAACCTCTTTGAAAGGGTTTTGCAAAACTGAAAAAAAATAATTTCAAAGTGTTTTTAACCTTCTTTCATATATATCCCAGATTTTCTCTTATTTAAGTTTTCAGTAAATCTCTCCTCTTTTTATTTATTTTTTTTCCTATGGAAATGTCCATAAATCATTTGAAAATGACATACTGAAGGGCAGTGCTGCCTGTGGCACCTCTCACATACACACCCAGCTGTTCTGTTGTCTTTGCTCGCTATCAACCCTCACCAGATGATAACAGAGTAATTCTGGAGATACTGATAGTTTAATTAATTGGAGTGGGAGGGGAAATTCTGGCTTTTCCCAGGTCCTGGTTTGTGGTGGCAATTGCAAAGGGGGTTAATACAAGGCATCTTTTATGGTCTTGATAATGTGGTCTTTTCTTTGCCACACGTAATTAAAATTCATGAGGTAGTGGGTTAGGAGATATTAGAAGAAGGTCCCTGTGCAGAAATGTTACATGCTACAATATAATTAATAGCACAGCAAGTCTTTAAAACTTACTGCTCTACTTGATTTGGCCATTTAATAGTAACTTCCAAAGAGAAGTGCAGAGGGCTGAAAGCAGCCTAATTTTAAAACAAAAGCATCCCTTTAAAGAAATTTATCCTAAATAGTAATAATTATGGATAACAACAATTAACTTTGATACATCATTATGCATCTATAAAAGCCTCATGCTAACCATGCTGTGAAGTTCTTTTGAAAAATGTACCATGTACTGTGTGAGCTCTTTTGGTTTTCCCAAACCCTGAGGATTTTCCCCTAAACAATGAAGATTTTAATAGAATGAAATATAGTGAATACTGAAAATTCCACTGGGTCTTGCCCATGGTCTAAAAAGGTGTACTTACTAAAACGGGGTTAAACACCTGTTAGTCCTCTTCAGTTCTGATATATTAGCATTGTGGCAGATGATGTGGTTAACAAGGATGAACCAGATGGGAAACAGTCTTTTGCAGTTTAATACAGCATCATAACCATTTTCTTCACTGCAGATGTGGGGTAAAAAATTGTCAATTGCCCTTCTGAATAATCATCTCTTGGTGTGATTGGTTTCTAGGTTTCACATGTTTCCAAGACAGAGAAGGCTACTTAGTCTAATTTCTATTTCTAGCACCAAAGCTGCAGGATTTGCTCTCAGCCTCTGAGTATTTATCAGGCACCCTAAGTCCAGGAGAGAATTACCCACCACTGACCTGTTCCTCAGCAGAGATTTCTCAGTGTATCCTTCCCCAGAACCCTACAGTGCTCACAGCCATTGCTCCAGGCACATAGACAGGGGATTTTCTAGGCTGGGGAGTCTGTGCTGGTGGTTTAACCTAGCAGGTAAAGAACAGAAAGGATGTAATTAAATATATCTCTGTGCTGCAAAAGCATTATGCACAGAGTATTGACAATTAAACATCTTTGAAAATGCCACATCTTTGAAACCACCCAAAGAGATGGGTAGTTATTCCTCATTTCCTGGGTTCCTGGGCAGTATTGCATCCCTATGTCCTTCTGACATGTGGCAATGGTGAGTCCTTTTAGCTCAGTTTGGGCTCTTACATGTAAGCAGGTCTCTGGCTCTCTTACATGATGCTCTGGAGATCTCCAGCCATTTTCTACCTCCTTTTCCCACGGAAACACATTACTCAAGAAGAATGAGAATAATTTTATGTAAGTAATGGATTTCTGCTGCTCTCTGTTCCCAGTAGCTCTTCAGAGTTGAGTAGTTCAGCTGGAAGGTAATTCAGCAGGATGCCTTCTGGCAAACTTAGACATTTATCATGTGATACAGATGTATTTTAATTTCATTTATTTTATGTTTTCATTTTGTATATTCTGAAGGCCTGAGATGAATAAAGCAAGTATGATCTGGCATGCATATTTTAGCTTATCTTCAAACTGTCCATTTGTCAAGTGTCAAATAGACCCAGTTCTGTACATGTGATTGTCTTAGAGGCAGTAAAATTAAGCAACTCAATAGATTGTTTTAAAATGCTGCTAGGACAGCTGAAGATGTTGTCCAGCTTGTCACAGACTGGAGCAGAGTCTGTCTTGCTGCTGCTGTTTGGAGTTGTGTCTGTTTGGTGGGGTGGGAGAGTTGAGACTGTGACTGGATTTAGCCTGTTACATTGCATGATAATCCTTTTTTCTCCCTTTTCTGGTGCAGGAAGAACCTTGCTCAGCTATACCCCATCCTTTCCAGGAGCAGGGAACATCATGGGAGGTCTCATGTCTCCCCTTTCTCACCCCCTTCCTTCCTGGAAGCTGCTAGATTCCCCCTAAGCTTGCAGAACTCAGATGTACCAAGTACATGACATTTGAGGGAAGGGGGCAGTTCAGTCACAGGGCAGCCTTTCTTAGACAGTAATGGGAATTGCATCAGCAGTTCCCAGGGCATTTGTTACACAAAAACACTCTGGTATCTCTGTAAGCCACTGACAAGTGGTGGTTGGACACTTGCTAGTGTTAGTTGAACACTGAGATAGAAGTTAGACCCCTTAAACTTTCAGTGTACAGTTTTCCCTGTGACTATCTGCCAGTACCAAAGGCCAGTCAAATGAAAGGCATGGCAATAGTGAAGACAGTTTGCTGTGATGGAGTAAAATGGTTAAAAGAATATAAAGTTTTAAAAGAAATGATAGTGCATTGCCCCCGTAGGTGAAACCCAAACCAGAACACATGCACTCACAGACATCTGATGATAAATGAAGTTTGTGCCTGAAAATACCTTTCATCCTCCCACAGAGATCTCTCTTAATTCTTTCTGAAGAGTAATAGATTAAAATTGATCCAGGAAAACTTACTAAAGATTTAATCAAACTGCATTTGTACTCTGTGTTTCTCAGCTGAACTAATTTGAATGCAAAGTAGGAATCAAAGTAGTGACCACTGCGTATAGGAAAGAACAAAGAGAGATTTAATTTTATGTGCATTGCAGGTGTTTGGAGCTATGGATTTAAGTGATCAACAATCTATATTTGGTTCAGGGCACAATGGCATATTTTATAAGATGTGTCACAAGTCAGATTCTTCTTCTGTAATTTCTAACCTCAGTTTTAAACCCTGTCAGCATCATCTAGAATTCAGAAAAAAGAGCAACTCATCACCATGCCAATGGAACAAAAACTGCTGTATGATTTAAATACCTATAGCTTCGTCATTTACTCAGTTGTATGCTTTCAATTTGCTAAGCATGAGGTTGGTGATTAAACTGGTGCATAATTATTAGCAACAGAGAGACTGTTGTCAGATCTCAGTCTTCTGACCAGGTGCAGGCTTCTCAGATTCAGTCAGAGCCTGCCTGTCAGTTTTATGAACAATCCAGCAAAATAAGTGACTGATTTCCTGCTATCATCACAGAGGCAGTTTTCAGCAGATTGTCACAGTAAAACTCTGTTTCTGAATAGTGTAATGAACATTCTGATGTTTGCAAAAGCAATTTTTTATATATAGACGGGTGTTAGTGTAAAAGCACTAACAATCTGATCCCAGTATATGTCTCTCTAGTTCCTTATCTGTATCCTTTCATGAATATCCATCTATTTCACTCTAATGTCAAAGTCAATCAAACACTTTGTGATAATGCAAACAGAACTGAAGCATGGCCTGCCAAATTAATCCAATGTGATGAGGACTTCAAAAGATTAAATTTTCTTCAGCACACTTTCATGATCAAAACCTAGATGTCTGGTTTGCCAAATGTTTATCCAAATCTCACATTTAGGCAAGATAATGTAGGCTGTGCAATGCAAAAGCAATGAGGTTTTGCTCCCTACAAGGACAAACTAAGTCTGGATTCGGAGTGTGTTTGTGGGGCTTGAGTCTCATCTCTCTGCTGGTGCCCTCAGAGCTGATGGCTCATTTCTCTCTTCTGAGAACATCCACCCTCTGGTTTCTGTACTTGCTGATGCCTCAGGAGTTTACCAGTGGAGTAGGAACATGGATCAGGAGCAGGATCCCCGCAGCCAGAGGATGGCAGGCACATCCCTGGGCTCAGGCTCTGGGCTCTTTGAGCACTGCCCGTGCTGCACCTGGGCTGGGGGCTGCAGGAGCCAAACTCTGGGGTGCTGGACTTTGCCCAAGTGGTTTCCAGCATCGTGACACAGCAGGTACCCGTAGCTACCCAGGTCTTGGTCTGCATCTTTCACATCCTGCCAGGTCAGAGACAATATCCCTTGCTCCAGAGAGTGGCAGCCAGTGTGGAAAACTTCACAGAGCTGAGTGACCAGGCAGCCAAGAGATGACTCAAGCTGGCAACCTTGGTTTGGACAAGCTATTTTTAGAGGATGAGACTCTGTTTTCTGCCCCTTCCTCACAGTAATTTGCTGTGTGGCTTTGCTAAATCAACCTAAACACGCAAATATAATAAGCATCCAATATAAAAATACAGGGCTCTTCAGTGAGAAGAGAAACATTTTGTCAATGTGCTTATAAAGTGTTATTCTGCAGGATAAACAGTACCATGTTGGAGAAAGCAATCCATGAAACATTATATTCCTCTTTCACCATATTGTAGTGTAAATTCATTGCTGGACTTGACATTTCTACCCCTCCCTGGAGGTATTCATCTGCTGTGCCACTATTGGAGATGTATAGATGCTGAGGCTTTCAAGTACATCCTATTTGCTTGTGAAATAGAAACAACTAACCAGAAACTCATGTACAATAATTACACACTAACAAGCCTGTTTACTCTCCATCTCCTTTTGAAATATGTGTCCTGTTACTCACAGTTTTATAAACACAACAGTAAATAATTGTGAATGTTTTTAAAATAGGTCATAAAAGCAGTTTAATTTCACTTAATGCCTATGTACAACAGTAGGAAAGAGTGGGCCGTGCTCTCCATCACTGGAGGGAAGCACAGTGCTGGCAAAAATGAGTAAGACAGAAGAGCTATGTCCTACAGTTGTTTGGGGGGAACATGTTTAGACTAAAAAAAAATGGATTGAGCATAAAAATAACTTTAAATATTGATAAAATAGGATGAAAATTTTAAAAATTCTGTATTTATGAAATGGACTAATCTTTTATTAACAGCGATTTAGGTTTTCATTCAAGTAATTTTAAAAGTCAAATCAGTCTAACTTTTTGCTTGAAAAACAATGTCACATTGTAAGTTTTGCAGAACTGTGTTAATCCCACAATGTTTTAACTGCTGGTACTACTGGAAATTAATAGTTGCATTGAAACAAGTCTTCCTTTCTGGGTAGAAACAAGAAATCTTTCCAGCAAAAATGGTTTTGCAGAGATGTAACCCTTTGAAAGTTGTAAGCCCAAAATAAATTGAATTACAAAAATAAGACTTTCATGGATCCTGAGCTGGGAGCCTGGAAATGGGTTTTGTGAAGGAATCATCCTTCTAAAATAAAGGGTTTAGCACCTTGTTAAGGGAAATATATCTGTCAGCTACAGTTTCTACTTCAGCTCATCAGTTATGAAAAGATGAAGGAGCAGGCTAGTCTGGAAGCATGGAAGGAATTACACCTTCTGATGTTCTCCTAAATGTGTGTAGTGCTTCACAATTTTTTTTGGTGTAATATCCTTGCAATATCCTTCTGAAGTGGAGAAGAGCCATGACTCTCATTTTACCAGTGGGAATTTGAAAACAGGGAAGCTAAACTCCTTTGATTCAGATCAAGCAGATTGTTTTTGTTCATGGAGGAGATTTGTGGTGAAGTGAAGAAGGAAGTCAGGCTGTTAGAATCCCCAAGCTCATGCCCAGGTAGCAGGGCAATATTGTCTCCCTGGGAACCTGCTGGGTCTGGTCTTTAGCTCTAATTCATTCCTATTGCAGCCAATAAATCTAACACAGCACCTTCTCCTGACCCACACTGAGAAGAAAGGTTCTGAAGAAACTGAAACATTTTAAAAGCCCTGGAAGAGGTTTCCCTGGCAGATGAAGCCTTGTGTCCAGCTCATAGAATCCTCAACGTAACTCAGTGAAGGGGGTAGAGGAGGGAGAAGTATTGGTTTATTTGAACAATAAACCAGGTGGTCAAGTTTTCTTAAGCCCTGCCAGAAGCTGGAAGATGGCAACCTCAAGTCCAACTTCTCTATAAAGTCTTTTCAAGGTTAGCAATACAAACAGAATTTTTTGGTCATTTCTTGCCTAACAAAGAGCTGCCTTTATCATAATTTCTTTCCTGGTCATGCTTTGAGAGAGGAAATGAAGAAAAAGTGAGAAGTGGGAGGGAAAGAGTAGGTTTGCAGTTGACTTGACAAACATTTTATCAGGGCCTGTTGCCCTGATAGGACAAGGAGCTATGACTTTGAGCTGAAGGAGGATTGATTTAGATGAGATACAAGGAGAAATTTTTTACAATGAGGGTAAAAACACTGCTCAGAGACTGCTCAGAGAGATGAGAAATGAATGCACCATCTCTGGAAACATTCAAGGTCAGGTTGGATGGGGCTCTGAGCAACCTGATCTAGTTGAAGATAACTCTGCTTATTGCAAGGGAGGTTGGATAAGATGACCTTTAAAGGTCCCTTCCAACCCAGACCATTTTATGATTCTATGACTTGAACAGTTTTAAAGGATGTTTTCATTTCCTCTGCTTATTTGCTCCCAGGAAGAGTTCAGACACAAGCAATCCACTTACTTTTACTCACTTGAGCCAAAGTACCAGGATAATTGTACCTGATGGCAGAAGTGGTGACTTCACGCACTTCTGCAGGCACAGATGCCTGCTCCAAACCAGAATCTGCTCCTGACCTACTTCACTCAATACAAAGTTTTAAACAGATAATTAGAGAAATACTTTATTTCAAATATGTCGATCAGTCAAGGCTAAGTTTGCCCTTTCTAGAGGTATATTTATTAAAGGTAGGAAAATACTTACTCTTGTTATCTTGTTATTCTTACTTTAAGCTGGAAAAAAAGGGGGGAAAAAAGGAAAAAAGAAAAAAAAGAAAAAAGAAAAAAAGAATAAAAGTACTTTTTCCGAACAAAAAGGCAGGTGGCATTTTTTTCTAAAAGACACCATCGAACAAACAAGAAATTCAATTCGGTTTTTATCTCTTAGCGCCAGAAAGCAACTAAGGTTCCATTTGAGTCAAATGTCTGGCACAACAAACAAATATTCAATGGATTTGTAATTTACCCTAGAAACTGACTGGTCTGATTGAAAATAATGATGTCTGACAGTGCAGGGCCAGTGACTTTGCCTTTGTTAATGCACAGCTAACCAAGAACTACCATGCACAGATACTGGAAAACCAATTAGCTGTTCTAAGAAGTATTGGCAGATAAAATGCCCTGATTAATCACCAAAATATATGTAGTCCCTTATTTTTGTGACTTCTGTTTGAAAATGATCACTAATACTTCTGAATGAACTCCTTTAGTTGCTGGATGTGCTAGCAGGGTTTTTTTGGAGCAAGATATAATTTGAATAACATTTGATATATGAATCCTTAGGAAAGAACATAGCTGTGCATATAAGCTGATGTCAAATATATTTATACACATAAAATGTGTATGTGTAAGCAACAAATGAGGCTTGCTTACTCTGCTGCATCTCATAGCAGGCTGAGGATTATTAAGTTACAATTGCCACATCATGCTAATTTATTTTTTATTAGCAGCTTACTAGAACATTTTACTGCCGAATGTGCTATTTTTCCTCCTGTATGTTTTCAGAGCAGACATATTAGTATGGTAATGCACTAGTGCTTAAATAATTCAAACAATAGAGCTTTATCAAGCCTTCAGGTGACTTGTTTGACTAAAATTATACTTGTAAAAAGAATTCAGGTACTCTTTCAGTGCATGGATATTAAATAACAAAGTCTCTTTTTTCCCTCCACAGAACCAATGGGAGGCAAAGGAGAAATATTTCCCTGATGGGAAATCACATTTAGTGTTTGGCAAATATGTTTATATATGCAGCTAAAGGTGAGAGAGATCAGGAAGGATAGGTAGAAGAGGGGTTGAAAACCAGCTGAGATAGCTCAGGAACATGGATACAGAGTGCACATCTGGTTATAGCATTTGAGGATCACTTTTAAACAGTAATGTTCTTCAGTGAAGACACTCAACAGAAGCCAGCAAAACAACTGCCCATCCTACAGAGGGAAGGTGTCTATCTGCCATTCATTCACATACAAACACTATGTGTATGTGTCAGCCTTTCCTCTCAGGCACAGATCTTCCTTTCTCAAGCTGGCAGGAAGGAAAAACTACTTACTGCAGCTTTTGTGAGAGTGAAATTAACTTTTCTACCCATGAGTTCATGACTAGTGGCTGGAGGGCAAGAGCACCTGCACTTCTCTGCTTTCTGCCTGCACCTCTTTGCTGGCTCTCAGAAAGGGCCACCCGGAGATCAGAGGCTCTGCTTGCTGCCAGGCTTGGGCCAAGCTTCACAGTGACTGTGTTTGGGTGGAGGCTTTTTGCTCTCCAACCACTTGTTCGAAGGTCAAAGCAGACAGGGGACACCAGACAACGATGCAGAGAGCTCCCAATGGAAACACGCTGATTAAGACCAAATGCCTGTGTTTTCTTCTCTTTTCTTGTGCTGAGCTTTTGGCCATTCATGGATGTTTCTGTTGACATTGCTGCAGCACCCCATTTCTCTCTTTCATTTGAGCTGAACCTGAAGGCATGCAGGGCTACCATCCAGAAAACAGCTCATCAACACTCACTAAAAATATATTCTGGTACTGTTATATCCAAACACATCTGTCCAGCAGATTCTGTTGCACAACAGACTTTGCAGGCTGCCAGTTTCAACCCTGGAACCCAAGAGTTGTCACTAAGAAGTTGATTAAAAGCGTAACAATCAGCATAGGAATGAAAGCACATGGGGAGCCTGTCCTTCCTACCATGGCCTCCCACTCTACAGGTCTCTCAGACGGAACATGGAGAACCTTTAGGCCAGGATTGGGAGCAAGCAGCAATAAAAAATTAAAACCTGTCTCTGGCCTGTTCTTGCAGGCTGCCTTTGAAGCTCAGCCACTGAGGATAGACTGAGGGGAGCACTCAAATGTAAAGGTAAGAGGGGAGGGAAAGGGGGCTCCTGCAGCACCAGGACCACAGCCTGGTCCTGATGCATCCTGCAGGTAGAGGGCAGGGTACCCCTGCTGCTGCTGTATGCCTTAATGGATGTCACAGTGCTTGGCTTGGGTAAACATTGCTGTAATGTAAACAACTCTCTGTCCTGGAAGAGATGTTTTGCAAGCATAGATGTGTTTTTTGCTGGTTTTTTTTTGAAGTGGGTGTACAAGCCATCGGGAGGAAAAAAATGCACAAAAATAATTACAAAAACCCCACAAACAAAGCAAAACAAACCCAAACAAAAAACCCACCACCACCATCAACAACAGCAACAACAAAAACCCCAAAATAAAACAAAGAGAAAACAAGGGCAGGTTCGTTTCTGCCTCTGTTCTTGGTAACAGCTTTAAGATGTTAATGAAGTGATCCTTGTTTTTGTTCAAGGAAAACATGTTCTTCTTATTTTTGCTATACAAAACAATGAGAGAAAAATGTATTCAATTTTGCCTCACTGTGCCTTAACAAAAAATTGCTTAGTGTTGTCTCTAATAAAACTAAAAATGAGGAACGAAAGTACAGATTGCTCTGTGCAAGGTCTAATTTTTTTGTGTGCATTATATTAACTATCTCTGTCCAATTTTGTGATAACAAGGCAAATAAGGAAAAAGCCTCAGTTGAAAACCCCAGCATATAATCAGCAATTACAAATGGATAGTGCTTCAGTGTAGGGGTTTTTATGATCATTATGGATGGTAAGAGTCTTGTTTAAATATTTGAATATGATTTCCCAGAATCAGTTAGGTACCCTCTTAGTAATGACTATTGATGGAGCTGTCCGTGCACTCACTATCCTGTTTTTTGAGACTGTGGCCTCTGAAATCTGCACTGTGAACTTATCCTGTGCCCCTGTGCATGGCCACTTTCAGCCACAGGTGGATAATGGGGTCCCAGGGTGGCACCACCACAAGGGAGCTCTGTTGAACTTCTAGAGAAGCGGGGATACTTTTCCTACAGCTTTATGGGAGATCTGCATCTCCCCAGCCTGAAATTTAGCAAGAGACCAGAAGGTTGTGACTTACTTAAAATTAATCTCTTCCTAAAAATTCTGGGAGACAGCCTAACCAACTCACATTGACCTAGAACGAGGAGATCTATATGCTGCAAAAACAGGTGAAAAAAGAGAATTCCCTCCCTGTTTCATATTCTAAGATTTAACAGACCACAGAGATGATTATAGACATATTTAGCATAAAAAAAAGGACTGATAAAGAAATTCTCCAAAGTTTAAATGTAATGTAATTGTGATGAAGGACCACGTAGGTCTAAGAAAAGTGCCTAGTATGGAGAGCTGAAGACTCTCAGAGCATTAATGAACCTCTCCAGAATACAAAGAAGCTGAACCACGCCTTTGAATTACCAGTTAATACTGTGGAAATTGGTTGCTTCCTTAAATATGATAGGTTTTTAAGTCCTGCCTTAATAATTTAAAACACATTACTATTAGTCAACAATAATTATTTGTTAATTGATTTTGTAAAATTCTCATCTGGTAGGTAATTTATATGCTGGATTGGGCTACAAAAAAAAGAAAAAAGTAGGTTTTTTTCTAACAAATGCATTAGTGCTACAAAGGAAAGGGGGAAAATTTGCTTTTTCTTGGTCAAAGTAAAAGAGTGCAGATGTCAGAAAGAAGCTGAAAACTTTCAAAGAAATAGCTTGTGCACAGGAAAGAATCACAGTATTTTAATACATCCAGCAGAAATTTTACACTGTTTATGCTAAAAAGTGCATGTATAAGCCCACACTCGTGCAACGTCCAACTCTAGGAAAAGTGCAGACATATATAAAGCGACTAAAGCAGGCTTTGCCTTTATATGATTGACAAAGACTCATTGATTTTATCCTTATGCCCTTTGTCCATTTGTATCTTGGCTGCACTTCTGCTTACACCCTTCATTTGCAACACCAAACCTCCTGGAGCTCAAAAATGTCATGTGCCAGGGTGGCAAACACTTCTGGGGTGGAGGACACCTCTGGCTCACCTCATCCTTTGTATATTTCTGCAGTCTGATTTGGGTCTGGAAATGTCCTTTTTTGGTCTATCTACCATCTGCTTTTGAATCAAATTCTTCCCGCTGAACACCAGTTCAGTGATCTATTTTCTCACATCAGCTGCTCCACTGAGTATTGCTGGGGCAAGGGTAAGGGAGACTTTCTCTCTGCTGGGGCTGTGAAAAAATAACCCACCAAGGAGAACCAAGGTAAAGAAGTAAAATCTATAACTGGATTGTGCCCAGGCACTGAATCATTTAGCACAAAAAATGAAAAAAAAATAAATCGTGAGTTGACTGAAAAGATCCATACCTGCAATGTATTTGAAACTGGCAAACATTTCAGCTGCTCCTCATAAAATGCTTTTGTCAATGGTTTACCATCTGTGCCTTTGCTTCCTGCGTGATGAAACCAAACAGAGACTTGCACATGAGAAACACCCAGGCATTAATCTGTCTGAGTTAAATCCATCCTTTGTGTAATTCTAGCAACATTTCTCTGCTGGATTTGAATGCTCAGCATTTACAGAAGAATCTGGATTGAGTTGAACTTGCATGAACCAAGCCAAATTTGTAATTACAAGGCCTGGCAAGGCATATATCTCTTTCCTGCTTATTTTGTATTTACCATTGTTAACAGTGTGTGAGTGCCTCTGTTATTCACACGCCAGTCTCAAATCCATGGAGAATCTGGGGAGATGAGGAGCTTGATCTGAGAGAGATTGAAAACATACGGCTCAAATTAAAGCAGTCTGCAAGTCAAGTGAAGGTTTTTAACTATCAAAATGCAGGAAGCAGTGGGTGGCAGATAGTATTTTCCCTCTGTTGAATTTGACAGTTTAGAATATCACTTATTTCTTGTGGAGGAAATTGGGACATTTAGATTAAATCTTGAATTATATACCATGCAACACTGTCTTAGACATGGCTTCTCCTTTCATTACTAACTGATTCTATGAGGAATTATCCCTCTTACTGCTTTTTTATCTCTAACCTCACATGATTTCTTTATTCACACTCTTTCTACAAACATCATCCCATACATTTCAGTGCAAAATATTTTTTTTGCTTATCCGCTGCATGTTATTCTCACAAAGCTAATAGTATTTCCCCTTCCAGTTATACTCAGTTTTGCCCCATAAATATGTAGTAAAGGCAGTACTGCAGGCTGTAGGACTCTCCTAAGCTGATTAGTGTTTCATGTAGAATACTTGCTTTTGAACTATATTCAGTCTTTGTTTAAAAACTGATATTGCCATGTGTTTTTACCATAACCAGATTTTGCATTGTATTTCCATGGTATCTCTAGCCTTAACTTTCATTTACTTTGTCTGCTGAATTGAATAACCCATTAACAAAGTTGTATTCCCTTGTAAGTACTTACAAACTCTTCAATTTTTTAACCTTTTTTTTCATTAACTAAATAGATTGAGATCCTGCAGTGTTACTAACAGATCTTTCTCTTGTTCTTTAATCTTTCTCTCTGCTGTCTCAGATACCAATGTCCTTTCCAGAACACATTATTCCAGTTGTGATTATCAATGTTTAGTGCAAAACCAGGACCAGCTCCACAACTTATTAAGAGATTTGGGGCTCCTTTTTTGGCCACAGAACTGAACTGAGAACACATGTTCTTTCCTAGGAGTTATGTTCCTGCTTAGATGGGATCTCTTATTCATAATGAACATTATTTCTCCAAATTGAGTCCCTAGAGATGCCTTACTTCCTTTGTTTCAAAGACATATGACCACCAGCTGGTCTGATTAAAGTGTTTTTTATTTAAGTCCACCTTGCCATGTGGCAAAATTTGGCTAAGCATTGAATGTTTGCTTTTATGTTTCCCATTTTATGTGTCTTTCTGTTGGTCTATGTATATGTGGGAGAAAGTGGGCAATTTTTGATGTGCAGCAATATCATACATCACTTCTGACGCATCATACAGTGCTCTAAATCCCTCTGCATCAGCCATCCATCATCTTAATTATATATTCCTCACCCAGTCTTTGTGTTATCTACAGCTCTCATCAGCTACAGCTTTATGCTTCCTTCCATGTCTCCTGCAAAGAATTTAACTGGTGTAGGAATGGATCCCCACTGAACTTCACTGAAAGCACCATCTCTGCAGTGTGGTGTGTGAGCACTTGCCAGTTTTAATCCCTTTAGAGTGTGTGTGGTGTTGATTCATGGCACCCTTAATCAACATTTTTTTTGCAATATATGGTTCTGGCTGCATAAGATGTCTTGTAGAAGCCCAAATATAGTGACACCATTAGCTCTATCTGGCAATTTGTAATCTCATCAGAGAAAGATATCAGGTTAGTTTGATGGATCTGTTTGCCAAAAACCCCCACTGCCTCTCTCTTATGCCTTACTAATTGCTTCCTGTATCAGCCACTCCTTTATTTCGCCTGGGATTGATGGTAGACAGTCTGAAAATCTGGAATTACCTGAGTTGTGTCATTTATTCTTTCTTAATTTTAATACTGGTGTTACCTTACTTTTTCTCATCTTCTTGAACTTTCCTGGTATTACAAGATTTATTGAGAAGATCAACACTAATGGTCTGGAGGGGCTTACACACAGACTCCTTTTAGACTCTCATATATTCATTTTGAGACTTAGTGCTATAAATATGTCTAAAATCAGTAGCTCTTATTTGACATCTTCTGAGGCACAGTTGGAGTGAAAATTGTTTCATGATTTTCTCATGAAATGATCACATCATCTGATCCCTGGCCAAAGATACACCAGTTATTTATTGAACGTTTCTGCCTTTTCTGGATTATTCTTGGCAATTTTATAATTTCCAGTCCCACTGTTAGGATTCCTTTTGCTCCCTTTATGTTCAAAAAGTCTTTCTGACTGTTATTAACCCTATTTACCATGGATTTGAATTCTTTATTTTACTTACTAGTTTTCTTGTTTTAAAAGTCCTAGCTTGTAATCTCTATTCAAGTCTACATAATCAGTAATTTTATTTCTCTTGGGTTTTTTTGTTTTTTGGTTTTTTTCCCCCCCACTTGAGACCTTTACTTTTATAACAAGAAAGGATTGTTTTGTAGCTGGTGTGGTCTTGAACATCAGTGGTCAGTCACCCATTCAGACTTTTATCCCAGGTGATTTGGGCTCATCAAGGCTGGCAACTTCCTTAAAAAGTAATCCTAATAAAGAAATTAAATAAGTGAAATAAAAGTGAGGAAAGATAGAAAAAAGCAAGAGTTCTGTAAGCAGTAAAAGCTTCCAAGAGGTGTTGCCTATGAGAGGTGACCAGGCTGGTCACCAGAGACTGTTCAGACAAGGGTACCCTGTCTTAGGAGTGAGAAAGCAGTTTAGCTGTGTTGACAAAAGCTGTGCTGGTTCCTTGACTTCATGGCCAGAGAACTGCCCTGGCTCATTGTAGTTGCAAATGCAGATTTCCTGTGTGCTTCCAACTATCTGGTTGGGTTTAGGGAGACTTTATTTGACTTTTGCCCACGTATTGCTGCTACATGTACTTAAAAAAAAATCTAATACGAGGGAATATAAACTCAATGATAATATCATCAGGGCAATGCATAAGTAATGTCATATTAATTTTTTGCTGCCAGGTCATTAAAGCAAATTATTGCGTTATTTCATCACAATGGTGAAACTACCAGAATTGAACAACACTGCTGAGTGTAAGAAAGCTACAGTAGGGACGGGTTTGATCACTGGTTTGACCTTTAAAAGTGGATCATTTTAAAATATGATTTTTCTTCTGCTCAATAAAAAAATAATTGTCTGGAAGCTCCTGAGAAATGTGGAACTTCTCTGAACAATTAAGACAATAAAAAAAATACTGCACAGGTCTCCAAGCAAATGCTGAAAAATCTTTGCAATAAATTTTGTGACCATGTCACAAACATAATAGGAGAAATTTTATCTGACTACAAATCCCCATCAAGTGTTCTATGAAATAAGTAAATTAATTAGACTATGCAGTTGAGATTTTGTTTCTTGAGCACAAAGCTTTATTGATTCCATTTGAACACAATGAAGTGTGCAAATGATCACAGGTTTGGCAAGTTCTTACACACCCAGAAACAGATGTACAACTAATGTGCAACTAAAAGATATGGTTGCAGACAAATATTCCAGGGATGAGTACCTTAGGAAAATCAGATTTGTGGGTATAGTGGATGACTTCCCCCCCCCTCAATGAGGCACATTTTTCTGCACTGACTTCTGATTATATTTATTTGATACTACGATCTGTGTGTACAAATTATGAGTATTGTGCCAATATGTTGGTTATGAATGATTGCTGACTCTTTAGCATTGAGGTGACAGACTTTCATTACCAGGAGGCCACAAAATTTTGGCGGGGGGGGGGGGGGGGTTTGTGCAGAGTGTTGGCAGATGACAGCTTAATAATATCAATTGCTTCAAACATACGTGGGCAACAAATGGGAAGGAAAGGATCAAACCTGCATGAACAACAGCAGTGCTATCCCATATCCAAACCTTCAGGGTTCAAAGGATGGGCACCCTGCATAGCAAGTCTATGCTTTTCCACATGCATTTTGCAGAGCAAAGGCTAAAAGTCTTACATACAAATATATTCTCCTATGAAGATTTGCTTGAAACTTTGGAAAATCTGAGCAGGGTGAACACCTGATCTGTTCTCTTCTCTGCAGACCATCCCTCCAGCTATCAGCAGAGCCCTGGTGCTGTGCATGCAGCATGGCTGGCACCGTGCCACCTTTGGCTTCCAGCCTACAGCTGGTCCCTTCATCCAACCCTCTCCGATGCTTCCCAAAATTTGGTTTTCATTTGAGCATTACAGCTCTCCTTTGTCTTTTCCTGCTTTGGGTGGAGGTTAGCATATTGCTTAAAGGGAGCTAAAAGAATTTCAGTCTGTTCCTTCTCCCATGGGAGAATGCAGAAAGAAAGGCATTTCCGCAAGGTCTTAACCTCATGATGAATACAGAGTAGGTAAGTCCATATTTTCTTACACAATCTCTCAGCAGGCAACGATTAACAGGTGAGACCACAGATAGCCCAGCAGCACCACATCACACCTCAATGGCTTCTATTTGCATAAATAATATCACTATTAATTTTAATGATTATATTTTAAGATGACATTGAGAGAGTAGGATCTCCTGGATGATTCCCAGTTGTAATGAACCTCTGTCTTGGGTGAATTCCTCTGCAGCCACCTTTCTTTTTGATTTGATGATAAGGAGTGTCTGGACCAGAGCTTAAACCGAGAGCCTACTTCCCCTTTAGATAATCAAAGCTGGAGGGAAATCCCATCCTGTGTTACCCTGAAATTAAACAATCTATCACCCCTTCTCCAGGTTTAGATCTGCTTTTAAAAAATGCTGCAACTTTGGCACTTAGGGTTTCCTGTGCTGATGCCATGACATGAAATAAAGCATTCAACACACACAAATTATGAAATGATACAGGAGCAAGTAACTCTCAGCTATGTCAATGTTGCAGGACAGAAAGCAAAAGTAATTCTAACTGAATGGACTGTGAATCTGCTAGGAGAGAAGATGGAGTATTTTGAGTATAACATCCACATTTTGAGCAGACAAATGTTTTTCAGCTCCAGTGCCTAGGATGTAGATGAATTCACTTCTGTACACGTATCAGTATGTGGTAATATTCTGCAAATGAACGCACATAGCAGGCTTTTTCAGAAGCTTTTGCTTCTGAAAGATGTCTTTCTTATATCTGCCACTCTGATTTACTCCCTGCAGGTAAGAAGTGTGACAGTTCTCTGTGTGTGTGTGATTGGATTCTTCACCCCTTGGCACAATCCCATCAAACTCTGATATCTCTTATGTTTCAGGCAAGCCTTTGTTGCTTCAGTTTCAGGCAGAGTCACTCAGCACAATCCTACGTTGTAGCCTGTCTGGATTTCTCTCTTTTTTCCTCCTATTTCCCTCTTTAACAGGATTGAAGTGAAGACATATATTGAAGTAAAAAAATAGTTAATTCCAGTTATTCTGGCTGTCTTTAAGTCATGACAACTTTGCCAAGTTCCTCATCTTGTACACATGAAAAATCACTTTCTTTCAGCATGGAGAATTTGTTTATTTCTGCTTTAGATGCTTAATTCCTTTGCTTTAAATGCCTACCTTCTTGTAAGCTGTTCCAAACTGACTTTGGTCTCAGCAGTAGATGTGTTGCCAGAGGTAGCATTTGGATCTCCATCCTATTAATGTCAGGGTTTTTTCGTAGTCCTGAAGGAATGGAAAAGGGAAGAAGGTATAGCAAAACAAATGTCATTACAGTTGTAAATATTGGGTTTGGTTTGGTTTTGTTGCTTATTTGAGTATCATTGTGTTACTGTCAAAACTGTGCACTGTACCATATGTCCTCAGGACAATTGCTCATGCCCCTCTGACCTTGCTGGAGCATTTCATAAGTCTCTTTGGCTGTGTTTTCTAGAAAAGAAAAACAAAAACTTCCATAATGAGATTCCACCAGGCTTTATTTTTCTGATTTCCAGTCATACGTTGCTGAGATTGTGAGTCTAACGCTTGCAGGGCTTTTGCTGCAAAGCTATGAAAAACATTGCTTTAAATAGCAGAGATTTTATTTGTTTTACATCTTGGGTCTGCATCTCACAGTCAGGTAGTTGTACAGGAGCCACTTGTGCATCACCAGAAGTTCAAGCCAAGGAGAGAAGCTTTTCCCTTCCCTTCCCTGCTGGAGGGCAGGAGGTGTCACACAGAGGGGTTGGTGGCTCAGGTTGGTAGCTTGGTGGCTGCAGTGTCACATCAGCATGGCATGTGAAGGCACTCCCTGCCTCAGTGTGTGAATCACAGGCACAGAGTGGTTTGTGTTGGAAGAGGCCTTAAAGATCCTCTAGTTCCACCCCTCTGCCATGGGCAGGGACACCTTCACTAGCCCAGGTTGCTCAGGACCCATCCAAATGAACACTTACAGGGATGGGGGATCCACAGCTTCTCTGGGTAATCTATGCCAGTGCCTCGCCACCCTCAGAGTGAAGAATTCCTCTGCAATATCTAATACAAACATATCCTCTTGCACTTGAAAACCATTAAGCCCTTGTCCTGTCACTTGTCTCCCTGGGATCAGTGTTGGGCTCTCCTGGTGCTGCAGCAAAGCTGACAAAGGGGCACAGGTGGTCACACTGGAGTGGTAGGTGGTGCCAGTTGATGGTTTCATTCCTGCCCTGTAAGCCACAACAGGAATGCTGTGGGACTGCTGCAGGACACTGCTGATCCTCATAGTTTGCTCTAAGGTACAAAACCTTGACTGCTGGTTCAGGTGTCCCTAAACCAATTTTATAGAAATTGGGAAAAGCTTACTGGGAAAATAACATGACATGCTTTTCCTGTCCTGACAGTTCCAGAAATCAGCTTTATATCTCATTGAGGGAAGGATAGATGTGCTGTTGTTTTGATCCAATAACTTTTTCATTTCTCTTATATTTTCATGTTGTTTTTACTTTGCCAGGCCCTAATTTTTGGTGGAGTATTACAAATTATCTTAATGTTTTCTGGACTTGCAAGGATGCCTCTTGAAAGTAGTACTACTGCTGAGCAGACAGGAAGGGGGGTTGCTTTAGGATTAGAGGGTGTTCTGCTCAAGTCTGACTTGAGCAGAACTGACTTGAGCAGTAGATACATGCAGAGGTGAATAAACTCCTGCAAGGGGCACATAGAATTTGAAAATGTGGTTACTGGTGTGACATATAAAATGCACAATGAGAAGCTTTTCTGAAAGTACTGCTAAGAAGACTGAAATCAGCAATACTGTAAGGTTTGTGAGAGCCTAATTTTGTGAGAATAACAGCCCAATTTCCTGTCCAAATAGGTTCAGATATATTCATGTGACTACTGAACAATTATGCACTGCTTATCTGACTGAACTTCCAGTCCCAAAGATTCAGCATTTCTGGAAGGTTTGCTCAGCTATGGAAACCTTTAGTGAGACATTTTAACTGCAAGAGTACAGGCAACATCAGCTGATAAAATCTGACATTACCATGTCTCTAGTACCACACAAATTGTTTCTTCCTGGGGCTCCAGTTTTAAACACTTTCTCCCTAGCAGAAGATTGATCTTGTTCCCACATTTGAAATAGGGATCATTAATGAGGTATTATGGAATAGTAATTTAGTATCACTGAGTATCACATGGCCTTACTTCATTGCAGTGGGAAAATGACATTATGCATATTTGTAATAATGAAGAACAAGCTTTAGTTCCATGCCTGCTACAGAAAACATGTGATAAATAAGGCTATGTCCAATGTTAAGCACACTAAATTTTGTTTTAATTGAGGCAAATATCATGCCCCTGTTTAGTGCAATCAAACACATTACCATTAATAAATTACTTGAATTTTTTTTTCCACAATTTGCTGCTTGTAGAACAATATTATCTTTTAATATGTTGCTGTCTTGGAAATATTTCCATTCTTAGTATAGTCTGAAATCTATCATTTAAGGTTAATATATGTATTAGGGTAGGAACTGGATGACCCTGTATGGATTTTCAGTATTTCAAAACAGAAGAGAGGAATTTTTTGAAACAGGATGTTGCAGGATGGCTCCAAACACAAAAGTTTCTAAATGAAAGAAAGATATAAAGTGTACTTTTCATAAATGATGAAATGGAGCATAGGAACATATCTGTGCCTATCTATTGAGCTGAGTAATGCCTCAATACTGTTACAGAAATAGGTACTGTGGAAAGCAGGGTATTAAAAATTGTGGGTTCAGTGTTTTGGACTTCCCATATTAAATGGAGAAACTGTATGGAAAGAAGTGTTCTCCTGGAGGTGCAGTGGGACTGGTAAAGTTTGACATCTCATAAACCTTTAGGCCACTCAGGATCCAAACTGAGCACAAGCTGGGAGATGCTACTTCATCCAAAGGTAAAACACAGCAGATGACTTGATGGGGTCACAGTGCTTCAGGGAAGAAAACTTCTCCCCAGATGCTGCCGAGCAGTCTGGAGTTACAGGAGCTTGTATGGGAGGCAAAATTGATCCCTTCTCTTTTATTATTGAAGAGAGAGCTTTCTTCACTCATGCTGTGAAGCAAACACACTGTTAGTGTGGCCTGCACCTTAATTTTTTGGGGTAGCTGTTGCTCCAGACCCAGAATTTTGTGGAAGGGCTTAGCAAGTATGATTCCTTAATCGCTTCCTGTGAGGGAGCAGCTTGCTCTTTGTACCTCATCACTGGGAAAAGAGAAAGGATTTATCCAGGGTTTCTGGGAGTGTCAACAGCCTGGTTGGTGGTCTGTGCCATGATGTGGCAGTGGGCAGTGCTGCCACACATACAGGGAATACAGACACACATTCCAAGGAACGTGGCGATGGGGCAGTGTTGTTGCCTCCTTACAGCCCAAATAAGTGTGCAGATGCCAGATTGCATGTTTATCTCTGCTGCTAGTGTGTTGGTTTTTTCCTCTTTGGACTGCCTTGAAGATTGATAGTGTGAATAGAGTGGTGCTAGTGGGAGAGAAGCAAACCCTGTTATAAGTGGTGAAAGGGTTTAATAGTGAGAGAGTCATCCCCAGTTCTGTGAACTGGAGGGAGATGGTTGTGCTGGAATCATGCAGAAGCTGGTGAGAGCTTTCATTGTGGCACACCTTCCCAGATGCTTCAGCCTCCAGTGCTGTCACCACTCATCCCCTACACCCCATAAAAGCTGATAAACTGGATCAATACAAGCCCTGGTTTATGCATCCTATTGGAGTCAGCATAGCAAAGGAAAAGGGATGGAGCCAGAGCACAGTTGCTCTTCGGAGCATTTGCAGAATCACAGGCATCTGGCTGTCACATCAGCTGCATCTGTTGAGCTGACGTGAGGACAACGTGAACACTGAACATGCAGGAGTGTGCTGGTGGGAGGACAGAGAGTGTGGGGTGCAGTGAGGCCACTTTGTAAGGTGTGAAGTCACCCTGTGCACAACTCTGCAGAAATTAGGAGCTAGAGTTGCTGGCTGTGGCACAGGAGATTATTCACACACATTAAAATTCTTCACTCAGTGTGTGATATGAGGCAGCCTGTAGTCTTGCTTCTAGATCTGTGGCCAGTGCACTGTGGAGTCATGAAGATTTCAAAATACCTCTTGGAATTTCCAACCTTCTGGAATTTTCTTTGCTTTCATGGATTGAAATGGACATAGTCTCATGAGCTTAGTCGCACAGTACAAAAGCCATTTATTTGCTAGGTTTTTTTTTTTTCTTAGATAATGCTGATACTCTGTTTCTGGAGTGATGAAAACAATCCTTGGCTTTGCTTTTACAAACTGAATATAATTGTTCAGAATCTGTGGGATTATTACTAAACCAATAACTGCATATGATAATAACTACAGAAATTAATAACAGTAGTAGATAAACTCCAAAGTTTTAGAATATGTCCTGAAGCTTTTATTCAGTATGTCTAATGTTCTTACTTGGGTGTTTGCAATTTTGCCTTCAAATTAAAGTAAAAGTAAGATATAATGACAGTAATGATTTTTCATTCAACTGGAATTAGTCATTGGTCATAAAGACACTAATCAAATTATCTGTTTCTAAAGAATTAACCTTATTTTACTAATATGTAAGGATACTTTCCAAGCTTTTACAAATTCTGAAGTTTTGTTTGAACTGGATTCATTTTACCCAGCTTCAGACACTCTGGTAGTCAGGTGTTTGGCCCAGCCCAGTCACCCATGCTGTTCCTGCCATCAGTGGAAAAGGGTGTGTTACCAGAAGATGCCCACTCTGCTGTCTCAGGCCTCTTTTGCATGAGGGCTCAGATCACTCCCAGATCTCTCCCATCAACTCAGAACCGGACAAGTTTCAGGAGACAGTAAGTCTGACACCTTAGCTGAATCAGTATTCCCACGTTGCTGGGACAAGCTGTGTGTCCCAAATTCAACAGGTGTTCCCCTGGGTCACGACAGCTACTGGAAAGGCTGCTGCGATCCCATGGCATTGGTGAGCTGTTTTCTGTGACACGTGGCTCAGGCACAGAAATTAAACAGAACAAAATCACTTTAGAACAGGCACTCAGAAGGTAGCCCAGAACAGGGGGGCAGAGTGGGAATGGAGGGAGGTAGATTCGCAGCTCTGCTGCCAGTCCCCTCAGGAGTTAGCCTCAAGATTTGTTGTGGATGTTTTGGAAGTGCTCAAAACCACATTGGACTGGTCTCTGGGCAATTTGGTTTAGTGGAAAGTGTTGCCGTCCATGGCTTGGGGTTGGGAAATATTTGGTCTTTAAGGTCTCTTCCAACAAAACCTTTCCGTAGGTCTCTAATTTACCCATTTACTGGGTGTGCTGTGTTAGCCTGTGGCAATGATTTGGTACTTTTGGTCGTCCCAAACCATCCTGCTTTCTTGGCTTTATATCCGGCAGCACCGCTGCTACAAAGCCCAAGCTTGGGTCCCCTCCAGCTCCGTAGGAGCGGGGCCAACTCGCTCCCCAGAGCTCCCTTTCCTTGGGGAGCTCGGGCACGGCGGCTCCACAGGTCCAGCCGGGCTCTCACGGTCCGGGATACCCGGGGAAGGACGCGGATGCCGCGGTCGGGGCGGTGCGGGGGCTCGGCAGCGCCCGCCCCCCC
>JAHLSL010000044.1:13288738-13312571 GCA_025920805.1 Petroica traversi | reverse complement strand
CCGCTGCACCGCCGCCGTGAGTGCCGCGACGGGACGGGGACGGGATGGGGATGGGATGGGGATGGGGACGGGATGGGGTCGGGGATGGGATGGGGACGGGGATGGGGATGGGGATGGGGACGCGGGGCTGTCCGGGCCGGGCCGTCGGGGCAGGTGCTGACGGCAGCTCTCGTCCATCCCGCCCCGCCGTGCAGATGCAGGGCACCGTGAGGCTGTGGGTGTCGGTGCTGACTTTCGCCCTGTCGCTGCTGGTCTGCCTGGGGACGCTGGCAGAGGCGTACCCCTCCAAACCGGACAGCCCCGGCGAGGACGCCCCCGCAGAGGACATGGCCAGATACTACTCGGCGCTGAGGCACTACATCAACCTCATCACCAGGCAGAGGTAGGCAGAGCGGGACGGCAGACATCCCCCTTCCCCCCTCCCCGGGCTCCTTTTATCCTTGGCCACGCTCAGGGGAGGAAGGTGGGGTGCCCACACTGGGTGTCGCTCCTTGCTTTCCCCAAGGAACGGGGAAAGACGTGGTGCACAGGCTCCTTTTAGAGAGCAATGCCCATGAAACTCTGAGTTGCCGGTGGGTCCGGAGCTGAATTTCCACCACCCAAGTTGGCAGAAGGGGCAGGGGTGTCAATGCTGCCTCTGCTCTCTCAGCCTCTTCCGGCTCTGGCACAGACAGGCTGGCAGGCAGGAGCACGAACTGGGCTGCGTGTACAGGGAGAGCCCCCCAAAAGGGAAAGATAACTAACCCGGGAGCTGGAGAGAGCTAGACAGGGCACTGGGAGCCGTTTCCCACTTCTGCTGCTGCCACCCATCATGTTGCTGATTCCAGTGAAGATTTTGGTGACAAAAAGTGCACACTGTGTAGATGCAGTAGTCCAGGTGTTTTGTGGTTTGTAGGCTTCTTCCTGCAGCTGTGGGTGCCAAAACCCCCACTAGTCCTAACAAAAATCTCTTTCAAGATCAAGAACTCAAGCCCAATCTGAAAAAGTGTGAACCCAAGCCTACCATGCTCTAAACTGGCTTTTTGGTTGATGTGCTTGTTAAAGTAAAGGTAAAGGCTTAGTATGAAAAAAAGAAAGGGCAAGTTATTATAAAATATCATCTTCTTTGATAAAAATTCATCTGTCCAGTTAGTCTCTGTGATTGATTGAAGTTTTCCCTGAGGTCGCACAATAGTCTGTGACCCAGAAGAGATTTGACATATTTATCTGTTTAATGTCAAAAACAGATGAGAGGTCTAAAATTAGGCTTTCATTTGTCCCGCTAGAAGTCTGAAGAATTAAATTAGGAGGGTGGCTATCATGTAACTGAGAGCTTTCCCAGCAAGCCTGTCTGCCACTACACTAAGAGCCTAAGATGGATGAAGAGGCTGATAGAAATACAGTTCTTCAGTCCTGAACTTTTAAAGCAATCTTCACAACAGGCTCATGTGTGAGGCTTCTGTGTGGCAGTCTGTGCTCAAATTACCTTTTGTCTGGATTACTGCTAAAATAATCCAGTCCTCAAGTTCTGCCTCTGCTGCCCTTTTCCTCGTGTGTGTGGTGGGATCTCCAGGCTGGTGTCTCATCCCTTCTTTTCTTTCTCTTATCTCCCATTTCAAAGGTGGCTCCTGTTCGAAGCCAAGTCATATTTAAAGACAAAAAATCCCAAACCAAACCAAACGATTCCCCCCCCCCCCTTCTTTGTTCAGCCTCCACTTCTGGTGTGTGCCCTATGTGCTTGCTTTAATATTGACTGTGTAGCTTTTATCCCGATTTTATGAGTTGTAAGTACACAGCTCAGAGACTGAAACCAGTTTCATTCTTATGTGTGGATTTGGGGTCTGAAATTAACTGAAATAGTTATTGTTTCTGATGGATAGAATTTAAATTTTGTTCTTTAGGTTTTCCTCATATTTCCTAGACACTCTTGTATTTAAAGGAAGAGAGTTGACGTGGAAGTACAAGAAAGTTGGCAGAAAACACCCTACAATGACAACTTTGTGGTACACATTTAAAAGTTGGCTGCACAGGTTAACTAAAAATCCAAAAAGGTGTGCTGTGGTGAATTAAGGGTCCAGAAATAAAGCAATTTCCGCCTCCATTTGCAAAGCCTAACTGAGCTCCTGGAGGTTTCCTGTTTCAGCAGTGATGCGGTCACTTGCAAAATGAATCAATAACTTTTGAAGCATTTTGGACTGGTCTAAAGACGATTGTTTGGTCTATTTCAGCAGATGGGCACATAGCTTTCTCTCTTATCACAGATTTTTATTTCTGCTTTTTTATCTCAGTACCAGTGCCTGGTACTGTTTGGGAGCCCTTTGGCAGGGGGGAGATGAGGTCCGGGGGCTCGCCCTGCTCCTCCTGTGGGTGGGTGAGCAAGCCAGACCTGGTACCTGTAGCTGGTGAGGTAAAGCAGTAAGAACATGGTGGCAAAGGAGGAGATGAGGAGATTGATGGTTTTTTCCCCCCTCAGGTTGACCGGTCCTGCTGTGTTTGATGTGTTTGTGATTATGAATACCACCACCCGCCCCCTCTCCCCCAGTTTATCTTTCTGCCTTCTGCTTCTGGCCTGAGTCAAACATTTGAGTGCCATTCTCCTCTCAGCTACTGTGACCCACAGTGTCTTCACCTGAGCTCAATGAGCTTCTTCCTTCCAGACCATGCTTCTCTTCTGAGGAGAACAATGCTTGTCCATCTGTCTGTTTGCTCCCTCTCTCCTTTGAAATTCTTCTTCAGATCCATCCCAGCTTTGAACACAGTGCCTGGAAGCTTTAATCCCCCTTTGAGGTTATCTGAGGTAAACAGGTGCTTGTTTGGTGCAGGTCATGAGATCTGTTTCAGACTTCTTGTTTCTAATGAGATCCCTTGTTCCTTATGTGCCAGGTGTTTATAACCTAAAAGAGAGCCCGACACAGATGCAGACTCCTGCTCTGCAGATGTCTAAGTGTCTTTGGATTAGTTCCATCTTCATCTCCTGAACTGTCTTCTGGTCCTTTCCTCATATTCCTCTACCACACTGTTCAGGAAGCTTTTTTCAGAGTCCACCTTTACTTGAAATGCTCCTCCTTTTTCTGCTTGCTATTACCTTTGCTGCCTCTTGCTAATAAGCCATCTTCTTTCTTTGTCACTTGCAGCTTGTTCATGAATCTGGGGCTCTTCTGTGCTGTAGCAAAGCAGTCGGGCCATTCCTGCTGGAAATGGCTTTAACCATAGGCGGAGCAGATACTATATGAAAGTGTGCCTGACTTGGGCAGTGCTACTGCCCCTGCTTCATGTCAGCACCCTTTAATGAGCAAGGGAGCAGATCTCCCTTTCCTTTGGTTTCTTGACAATTTTCTGAATTGGACCCACAGATGCTTCTGAGATGACTCAGCTGGTGTTGCCAGCTTTGGACATCAATGGGATTTGAGTCCTAACACTCAACTTTCCATAGGAAACTTTGGGATTTTGCTGAGCCTGTCATAATGTGTCCATATTCAGAATAAGTATGTTTATTCCTTAAATCTCTTTGACTTCAGCTGGGGCTGTGGGTTATCAGCATGCCCCAAAGGAAGCCTTGATATCTCAAAAGGAGTATAGAAACAGACCAGGTATTTTCACCTAGCTTGGAACCATGGTATTTCTAATTATTTTAAGACAGCCATGATTTTTGATAAATGTGTATCTCAGAGCAAGGCCCAAAGCAGCTGGAGCAAAGACGTCTCAAGGCATTTGCAGCAGGAAAAAGAGATTGGATCTGTCTGTGGCCCGTATTTAGTAAGTTAGTAGCATGGATGTTTCCCAAGAGCAAAATGACAGGGTAGACAGGAGACAAAATAGGAAGAATGGGTGTTCTTTGGGCAGCCCAGATGGTTGCAGTCAGTGAACACCTTGTGTGCAGCTTTGCTGTGTGAGGACATGGTGAGTCTATCCAGCCCAGGAAGTGGCATAGAGCAGCCAAGATTCGGAAGGAACTTGTATAAAATATATCTCCCCAACACAGTCGTCCACGTTATTTGGGTGAATCTCTGCACTCCAGGTGGTTGCTGTCTATTTCTTATTCAGGCAAAACTTCCTGAGAGATTAGTGGGAGATTTGTCCAAGTGTGAGGCGCTAGAGCAAGTGTTGTTTTGTTTAATCAGTTTCTTTAACATAACAAAAAATTAACCTCCTCCTCAGATGAAGTCCAGGTCACATCCATATTAATCAGAGAAGGGAACTAGAAAGAACGAAATCCCTTTGAGGTGATGGAGTGCAAGGTATTTGATTCAGCATCACGCCTGATTGCGCTATTGTAATAGCATTTTATTATGTCTGGCTGGTTCTTTTCAAATACCTGCTTTAAGTCAGCTCAGATTAAGAAATTTAACTTTCTGAAACTGATGCTTTGTCTTTCTGGAGCACAAATAATACACTAAAATCTTAAAGCAATGTAAAAATACAAAGAATTGACTAAAAGAATTGAAAAGCAAGATACGATTCCAGTTTTAAGGAAGTCATGCAATCAACAGTTAAGATGGTTAAAACAGCTTTTTAAATGAAGTTTGGGAAAGTTTGGGTTGGTTTATTTTTTCCCCAGATCTAAACCACTGAAATGACTGGGGTCACTGGAGAAACATCTTAATAGCAGTGGATAAATCTAAGTCCTTAACTACACCTTTGATTTTTCTGGCATTAGAATTTCACTCAAGCAGCATTCACAAAAGCTGCTAATGTACTTTGAGATTGAGAATGAAATTGCATACACAAGTTAAACCATGATCTTAGTATTTTTCCAACCCAGGGAGTGTTTGCTCATAGTTATCACTCTTGGGCTAATGAATCCTTATAGTGATGAAATGCCTGTCAGGCAGGCTGCTCATTGCTGCTTCTGTTTTCCCAGGAAAAGGGATCGAATTCCTTCGCAAGTTAATGGAAATTGTACCTCTTTTAACTGTTGAGTGATACATAGCATTCAGGATTAAAAAACCAAAAAAGGCAAATAGAAAGCCAGCTGCTGCGTAAATATAGGACAAAGGAAGCCCCTGATATTCCATCTAGTTGAAGGAGAACTCTGAAAGAGCAAGTTTTCATTCCCATAGCCACATAGTTGAGGATAATTTACCTTGAGATAGCAGTGTTTGCAAACTAATGTGCAATGTGTTGGGCAGCCCCAAATGTACTGGCTGTCTTTAAAAATCTTGCATAATTTCTGGTGAAGGATAAATATCATCTAAACCAATGAGAAAGTTGGTGGGATGATGAACTGGGTTTGCAGGCAAGAATGACATGCTTGGAGGTCACATCATGCACAGCTTCTTCCCTCTTCTTCCATGCTCTCATCAGTAAGGTACAAGGTCCTAGAATATCCAGGAACAGCCATCAAATTGAGAAAGACTCAGAGCTTCTCAATATTATAATGTAAAATAACTGTGGAAAAAATTTAGAAAAATGTGGAAATAAAATAAGAATTAGCATTTGCTCACGTGGCTAAGCCAAATTAAAATTCTTGCTGGAAAGTGGTATTTATGTCTGCTCTATTTTTTTTTTTTTCTGAAAAAAAACCAACCCACTAATGGTTCTGTGCTCAGTTGTCACTTGTAAAACTGACATATGCAAAAATATAACTTCTAAAATTTTTTCCTTAGATATGGAAAGAGATCAAGTCCAGATACACTGATCTCAGACCTCTTGTTGAGGGAAAGCACAGAAAACATTCCTAGATCCAGGTATGTATGATGAGCTCATTTGGATTTAACAGTCATTTGCTATCAATAAATGTGTTTCATAAGGAGAAAACATGCTGCCAAAAGCTGGTTAATTGTGTCCTTAAAAAAAACCCCAAACCTTAAATTCCTTTTTTTTTTTTTTTGTTTTTTAAGAGATAGCACCATCTATGAATGCAAAAAGTGCCTTACTGGATATGAAATAGTACAAACACTTCATTTCCTGATTTTGAAGCAGGCCATACCTGTTACTCGGAGGAAGGGAAACATTCCCATGACACTTGCCTCATTCTGGGCATTTTTACTAGAACTGTATGCCTCTGGCTGATGATGATTCCTTGCATCTTAGAGCACCAAAGATGGCATGTTGCTACTCATTTGCTACTCACACGTCTGATTTATTCCTCTAAAGATGTAGAAGTGGTAAATATGCACATACATTAACTCGTACACGAATGCACAGCGGTGACTTGTCTTTAAAATACAGTATTTCACATTTTGTATCTAATATTTTAGGAAGGGGGAAATGGCTTTTGTATTTCCATTTGCACTTGGTTTAAAGTAACAGTAGTGTTGCATACAACACTGGGGTTTCAAATGTACGTAATGTATTTTATCTAGTTAGGTAATAACACTTTAGCCATAATGTAAGATACTGTAGTAGTGACTGCAGTTTACACAGCTGAAAAGTAAATATGTTGAAAAGGTAAGGTGCAGGGGAGTTTTGGCTCATGAAGGAAAATATCTGTTTTACTCACAATCCAACATGAATGAGCTTGGTTTAAGCCTTTACTGATTGTCTGGAGTTTGCTGACAATACTTCTACTGCAGAAATAAATGTTTTATGCAGTTGTCTTCTCAGGAGTCTACAAGCAAGTGCTCTGCAAAGGCTCAACTAGACTAGTTGAGTACCTAAACATGATAGCCTGTAGCATTGAATTTAGTGCATGATCATGGCACTGGAAGGTGACCCAAAATTCCTCCTGCCATCCAGGGAGGTGGCCCGTGAGACCTGCAATTCTGCGCGTAGGGAGAGCCTTGTCTGATGGTTAGATGACTAACCACAGCTGTGGGGATGCAATTTTCTCTGCAGATGCTTATCTGAGAAACTGCATGGAGTGCAGTGAAATGTATTAGACTATTCTGTGTTTGGTAATGACAAGGCAGAGCCCTCACATAATGGGAAATTTCCACTGTCTTGAATTTGAGGCAACACACAGGGTAGTTAGTACTCCTACTTTCTAATATATCTCCCTAATAGTCTAATACTCTCTGTAATTTTCACCCCTTCATCACAAAACTTTATGATTATTATTATTGTTTCAATAATGCTATTTATAACACACCAGGGAGCAAATATTCATGAGCAAAATAACCAACTAGTCTGCAGTTAAGATCAAGAATTGATGAGAAGCAGATTTTTATTTCATACCCCCTGTAACAGCACTTTAAACTGAGTATGGTATTTTTCACTCATCGCTGACAGTTATGGGAGTACCGGGAGCAATGATGCCTAGTTTCCTATGGATATATTTTCTAGAATAAAATCCTGTATGGATTCTGAACCCCACTCCAACTTTTTCCTCCATGTGAGGAAATAATTAAATTTTCTTTCTATCCAGTCCTGTGTTTCATGGGACATCAGGAGCTAAATATCTCTAAAATCAGTGTACCTCTCTCTGACTTGGTTGAATTTTTCCAAAGGGTGTGAAAGCTGGGGGGGAAGTTAGGAGAGGCACACAGGGTTGGTCAGCATGACTGCCTAAGCCTTTTTCCTGGAGGAAGCCAGGCAGGCTGCTCTTATTCTGAACATAAATTAAGTAAATGTTTTAGAAATAGTTACACACAGAACTAGTTATGGAGCAGGTGTAATTTGCACTTGGTGAATCAGTTACAGAGAGAGATACCTCATGAGTTCTTGGGAACCAAACTTTGTAACTAAACACAGATAATGATAAATAACATAATTGTAATTCAGCTTGACTGACCGGTTTTGACATGTTACTTCTGCTGACTAAAATCTGTTCTAAAGGGTTTTGTAGTCTGGATGTATGTCTGACCATATGAAGAAAGTTTAGAGAGATTCTTTTAGAAACAAGTTACAAAATAGGAAGATAAAGATTTAAAAAAAGGAGGTGCATTGACCTGAGAACGAGTAAGTTCATATGACAGAAATGGCATGTTTCTGATTTTGTCTGTCTTGTGGAGTGATGAGAACATGTTTAATACTCAGTAATAGGATGCATATCTCCTGACACTGCCTTTTTAAAAATTAGATATCTAATATGAAGTATTTATCTAGGTTGCCTCTACAGTCAATCAGAGGGATGAGTAACTCTGAATGAGCTTTCCTTCCTAAAATGGGCAGGGTCTCAGTTGTCCTGTAAGGTGTCAGTGTCTCTCCAGTGGCTGTGGAGGCAGACTAGATATTTAATCAAGATTTGATGTGCAACTTTTAGATGGAAAAAATTATGGCAAACACATTTCTCCTGGTCTTTTTCCATGTTCTACTTGTTTCGTTTCCTTCTGTGTAGACAAAACATCTGTTTGCAAGGAGAGGATCTCTGGATGAAATCCTGCCCTCAGCAGCCCTTTCAATACATTTCAAACACTTGATATTGAGCAGTGGAACACCACAGTAATATTTTAGGATGGTGGCTTTGAACTTGGGTTTTGTTTGAAGGTGTTTACAGCATGAAGCAATTTTGTTTAGCGAGTTCTCTTTGGAAGTTGTTTACTCCTGAGTTGGAGTGAAAAGTATATCTTTTACAAATTTGTATTTCAACATATCATACTTTTTAAGCTTAATTTCACTAAGTGCTATTTGATGGTATAAGGCAGCTTTGTAGCGAGTCTCAGCCATGTAAAACGTGGCACCAGGGTAGCAGGAAGTACAGGCAACTTCTGGTACCAAGTAACAGATTTTTGACAATTCATAATGCATCTGTTTTTGTTGGAGTCGCATATACAGTCTTTAACTGCAAATACGCATATCTGTTTCTCATTGCTGCTATTAATGAGCATTTTAGGCAGTTTTAACACTGAATTTTTTTCAGAGGGGGGTGGTTTTAATATGTGTTTAATGTGCTGGTTTCTTTTCATAATATGTTTTGCAGGTTTGAAGACCCTTCGATGTGGTGATGGGATTTTCAGCACACCTTCAAAACTTTTCCTAGTTTTCAGTTCATACTCCATGCCTCTGAAGCAAATCATAGCGTTGTCCCCAGTGCATGCAGCCATTGTACCGAATTCTGTAGAGTTTCTCTCCTTCATCATATTTGTATATACCTTTATTTAAATAAATTATTTGTGCATTCCAAAATACAACATACTAAATGAAAACAAACAACCATGTCATTGGTATAACAAAGCATTGTTTTAAACTATTAAAACTGAATTATAACTTCCCTGTAATGTGAAGCAGTGTGGGCAACAATGGTATTACAGTAATCACTGTGCAAAATAAGATAAAGACATAATTTATTGTGGCCTCAGACTCAGCTCAAAACTGTTTAAAATAACTTATCACAGACTGCATAACTTAGGAAAATAGTGTTCTGAGAGGCAATTCTTCAGAATGGCCATTCTAAAACTTGTTTTGTGCTTACACTGACAAATGTAGTAAAATTAATGGCATTTTCAAAACGCAAAGGAATAAGTCACTGCTTAATTCTGCTAACTCCTTGAAACTGGTTTGATGCTTGGCTGTAAGCCTGAACTAGTAATTTTAAATGAAACAGATATAACATCTTTGTTTTGGCAATATGCAAAGTAGCAGAAAAATAACATCTAAAATAACTAATAAACCAAGACAAGGCTGCAATTATTTGTGCTGGAAAAGAAACATCTAACTGCCTAAGGCCTTGTAAAGGAGCACAGTGATAAATCCCAACCCTTGGGGTACTTGCCCTCCAAGCCTCTCTCATTTGGAGTTATTATTGGTTTCTCTTTGTGCCATAAGAAAGTCCACAGAACAGGGACAAGGCAAACTACGTCCAGGTTTACATTTTCTTATTTTTGGATTTTATAAGTTTACTCACTAGCCTAATGGGAGTCTTAGACACACTTGAAGTTTTTACTCAGAGTAATACAATATAAGAATGGCAGCACATCCCCTTGTTTTTAAGTGGTTCTAGTCCACAGATGAACATCTTGCTGTATGTCAGAACCCAGACTGTGCATGACACAAATTCTGGTCTTTGGTTCCTAACACACCACTTCTTTTCTCTAGACACTGTGACTAAACAGTGCATAATAAAGCACATAAAGATGTTCCAAACTGGAAGAGAATCAGCATGAAATTTAAATCTATTTAGATCTCCTTCCCACTTTTCAAATGCTTCCACATGGTAGTTGCCCCCAGGAGAGACGCATCAGTGCAACCAAATTCCAGGTCTCTATAAATGTGTTTGCAAAGTGTTGCCAGCTTACCAGGACTGGCCAGCTTTTGTGGTCACACCATCTTCAGTGAAGCACAACACAGTTTTCCTTTTCATAAAACACTCTAGTGTCTTTGGAATTGGGATACTTAGCTTTCAGCAGCAATACCCTAACTTACAGACTTGGTTACGGTTCTGTAGTGCTACATGTGGAATTGTGATGATTAAGAGCAATCTAGAGTCACAAATATGATTAGAGCCCCCAGGGAGTACTAGTTCAAAAACATACCAGTGGGAAATTCCAAGTCAGAATTACAATTTATTAGGAAAATTAAAATAAAAGCAATAGTACAGAAACACTAGCTTAAATGGACAGAGTCAGAATACAACCTGACACCCTGTGATGATAGCAGTCTGATTAAATTGTGGCTACAGTCCTGTTGGAGTGATGGATGTGGTTTTTGCTGAAGTGCTGGTCCTGTAGAAAGATCTGATCTTTCTCTGGAGGTCCAGTGGTGGGTATTGAGCTCTTGTCCTCTGGGAACCCAGTGGTAGTGCTCCTGTGGTGTTCCAAGCCCCAGATTATATCCAGGTAGGAATGAGATGCCCCCTGGGCAGGGTATCTCACAATGAGGTGATGTAATTCTATGGGTCATGCAGTGAGACCTCGATGGCCCATTAGTGGAGACAGCCCCTGGAGGGAATTATCAGGGCTGAGTCATGGAAAAGATAAAGAACATTGCCCCACCTGTTTTAACAGCTTGCAAAGATGGTAATAGAACACATACTTTGGTTACACCATTTCACTGAAACCCAAGATATGGGGTAAACCATTGCCACCTACAGTAGTCAGCAGGCAATTATGTTTAGAGGGGCTTCAGGATAGCCACGCGTTGCTGGAGTCAAAAGGTGTCCTTCAACCTCAGGGCAGGATCTGCTGCAGCAGAGTACATATATTCTGCTGTGAGTAATTATTAAAATGAAAACTGAAAGTTTTTGAGATATGTGACACACAATATCTTTAATTCCTGCTAATTTTTAGCATTTCTCTATATGTACTAATAACCATGTAAATTGTAGTATCAGTAATGATAAAAATTATAAACTAATCTTATGTTGCTTGTACTATCATTACAAATGTGCCTTAGGGGAGAAAGAGAGAGTTAAAGAACTAACACATGCTAAACACTCGTGCTGAGTTGTTCCACTTGATTACCTGAGTTTTCCTGAACTTTGAGAACACTCATTGTATTGAAAAGCTATTACCTCATAAGCTCTCAAAGACATAAGCAAGGCACAGCACTCACACAATATTTATTTATCCACTCTGTGGTATTATTTTCTTTCTGAATCTTCCTCTGTTCTGTGCAGCAAACAAAACATTGCCATAGAATTCCAGTGTGCTTAGTGCTTAGCTTCCTTGTGTACTTCATATACCATTCTTGACCTGCCAGGACACTGAAAATATTGTATCAGCTCTCCAAATCAGAGGATAGATTTAAAAAATGAGCTGTTAAATGAAGATAAGTACCAGTTTTCTTTGGCACGGCTTCTGCATTTTGACTTCAGGGCTAGTTTTTCATCTTTTTCTCTGAAGCCATGAGAAACAGTGTCTTGTTTCTAAAACAAAGACTGAAATTTATGTTAGAATCTGAGGAATTGCAGGGAAATAAAGAAGTAAGAACCATAAAAGTAGGCAATAATATTTTCTTCTTTATTTATTGTGGGTTTGAAATAATGAGAAATGTACATAAAAAGGTGTCAAACATTTAAAAGACTGTCCACCTTTACCTTTGGCAATTTCTGTAAAATGTATGCCCAACTTTGGTTTAACCAAAGAGGAGATCTAGATGATTCCACCTGTCTTCTCTTCCAGGACAGTCAAATCTCTCTATGTTCCTTTCTCTCCATCCCTACAAACCAAGTCCACTACAGTGCTTTCAGCCCTGAAATTCTCAGTGCCAGAAGACCCTCCCTCATGGTACTCTGTGGGCAGTGCTGCCCAAACCCATGGCATTGTGTTGGAGTGAGGTGGGATTTACCTGGTAGATGGCAAATAAATACCAAGTTTCAGGTGCAGCATCAAGTGTTTTCCATAGTGGTTTGTGCCACCTTCTGGTGCTGGGCTGGCCCCTCACCTTGGTGCTTAGGCTGAGGTGCCCAGGAGCACTCAGCACATGTGGGAGGGGTATTTTTAAGCTGAACTGACCACTGCTCTGTGTTTTCCATGGGATTACCTGCCTTGCCTGCCACATGATCTTCAGGGGTGCCTGTGTAAATCCAAAACTGGACCTTTTTTTCCCATTGTCACCCTTGTGTTATCACCTGATCACCACTGGCCACTAAAAGCCAACAAACATAAAAAAAAAAAAAATCAGCAGGATCAGTCACAAAATCATAGAGTACCAGGTTGGAAGGGAACTTCAAGGATCTCCTGTTCCAACCTTTCTTGGCAAAGGCATGGTATAGACAAGATGGTCCAGCATCCTGTTCAGCTGAATCTCATAAATGTCCACCATTGGGGAATCCCCCACTTTCCTGTGGAGATTCTTCTCCTTGTAAAAAATGAGTGGTTGATTGCCATTGTGAAAATTTCTCCTCTTGTGTCCAGTCAGAATCTCCCCAAGAGTAACTTGTACCCATTACCCCATATCTTTTCCTTGTGACTGCTTGCAAAAAGGAAGTCTCCGTCTTCTTAATAGCCACACTTTAAATACTGGAGCATGGTGATAAGGTCCTTCCAAGCTGCCTTTTCTCAAAGGTGAACCAACACTTTTGTCTCAGCCTTTCCAAATATGTCAGCCTGCCCAGTCCTTTCGCCATCTTTGTGGCCCTTCTCTGGACCTCTCCAGCCTGCTCCATGTCTTTTCTTGTACAGCAGGGACCAAAACTGAACACAGTGTTCCAGGTGTAACAAGCACTGAGTTTAGTGAGGAAAACAAAAAGTTTCCAGATGGATTTCAGTGAAGGTAGAAAACTAAATGCAAACAGAATGTAATTTAACATACAGTAATGAAATAAAAAATACTCTTGCTTTGTTTTGGTGGGTTAATACCCTGAGTAAGAAAGTGATACTGAGTGGAAATTGCCTAACTAATGTAGTAATTCATATCAGGTCAGTGTATTTTATTTATCTGGCTGTATTGTTATCAGTCATTTATTTATCTGTATTATAGCAGCACCTGGAGACTCTAGATATGGGGCTCATTGTGGTCCAATCTGTAAGACCATAATAAAAAAATTAAATCTAGACTACAGAGATATTCCATCCACGTGCAAAGAGAGAAAGTGAGAGGAAACTCGGGCTGATAAATAAAATGGTAAGTAAGTTATAGTGGTCCTACTGCACCCGCAGCCTTGCCCTTATAGACTCTTGGATTACAGCAATTAAGAATGTGCTATAAAACAAGTAGTGCAACATTATCTTGTTTCCAGTTAATATGTGTGTTTGCTAAGCTCTCCCGTATCTAAGTTATTTGCTTTTCTCTAATGACCCAGTCTTTGCCAGGCCCAGAGACTTCCAAGCTATATTTAGTTACAAGCAGCTCCCACCTGCCTGCAATGAACACCCAGCTCAGAAGATCTGAGACTTCTTTCTTTATCTCATTTTCCTGTGCACTCAAGAGAAGGGCCTGGGCTGTAGGCTGCCAAAGCCCTGCAAGTGTGAGTCTCAAGGTATCTTAAGTTCTATGGAAATGTGTCTGGAGTCATTCCCCCTTTGAAGAAGTAGAATTGGTGGGTGCAGGAGAGCCATGAGGAGCCCTTGCAGATAGAGCTGATGCTGACTAGAGCTGAACAGAGCTATAACAGCCTTCTGCACAGTAACTTTCCCAGTAAGCTGTAAAATGGGAGTGGGGACCATGAGGTGCCCTTGCAGATAGGGTTGATGGTGACTAATACTGAACACAGCTATGACAGCCTTCCCACAGCAACTTTCCCTGTAAGCTGTAAATTGGCAGCCTCTCCCGGAGGCAGGAGAGTGTGAAATGCTCTTTGTCAAATAAATATGTTTGTATCAATTAAGAATGAGGGTTTAGCTAACTGTGTGCTAAATAGGTGACTGGATCTTTATTACTAGGTTTTGCACAAGTTCTTATGTTCTGTTTTCATAGACTCATAGAATGATTTGGGTTGGAAGGGACCTTAAAAATCTCCTACTTTCACCCTCACTGCCATAGGCAGGGGCACTTTGCACTAGACCAGGTTGCTCAGAGCCCCATCCAGCCTGGCCTTGAACACTGCCAGGAATGGGGCTTCCACAACTTCTCTGGGCAACCTGTTCCTCACAGTAAAGAATTTCTTCCTGTTTTCAAGCTTCTTTTCCTCTGAAAAGCATATTTTTATGTTCTGTTCTTGTTTCACTTTCTTTTATATGTAAGAAAAGGATTGCAATTTTATGTTATTCTGCATTTATGATGCAGACTATTCTGCTAGGGATGATTTTCTAGACTATACCCATTCGTTCACTCTGCCAAGTTTCTGATGATTGCTTTGGTTCAGCTATCATCCCCACTGAATTCAGCTGAAAATACTGTCTTGCCACACACCTTTGTCCAAATCCTGTTCCACCAGTAGTGGCAAAGATTTATATTTTTAAACAATTGCTCCAGTACTTGTTCAGTTGCAATTTAATCCTTGAAAGTGGATTATAATTAAGTCACCTAAACCAGGAAATTAATTTTATCAATTGGATATTAATAGTTCAGAGGTTGGAACACGTTTTGTTATGGTCAGCTTTTTCTAATGAGGAAGAGTTAAAGTTAAATAATCAGATCACTCAGAAATGTTGACTTGCTTTTAATGCGTTCACATTTGAGACATTTAAACTTTGACACCATTTGTTTGCTTCAGCAGCCATGTATTTCAAATCAGCAATCAGAAAACTATTGACTTTTGACATGAAGTTTTGTGTTGCTACACCAGGGCCTTAACTTAAATCTGCCTATAAGAGACGAAATGCATTTAGGGCTGCTTAAAACACATCTTGAGCTGGCTGCCTTATCTGTCTGAGCCAGCAGTGCATTTCACATTTCTCCATGGGCAAACTGTTGGTGGTGCTCAGGCCCACCACAGCTCAGCACACGTCAGGGTGTCTGTGCTTCAGCGCTCATCGTGACTGTCACCATAGCCCGAGAGGATTCAAATGTATTTCCTGTGCTCTGAGTCAGACCTGGGGATTAATAATAAGCTCCGTTTAAGTGGGAAGAAATAATTTTTCATTTCATATATCAGTTCTGATTTACCATCTTCTTTGAGGAAAACAACAAGCCCAGCCCTCCTGAAAATCACCTGCAACAAGAAAGAGGTTCAGCCTAATGTTCTGTCAAGGAAATGGGCTGAGACAATGTGCTGCCATATTTAAATTTTCTTAAGCATGTTTCTTTCTCTTACTCCAAGCCCTAAGTCTCTCCTTAGACTGCTAATACTCTTTTTGTCCTTGATATAATTTCATAGAGAACCTACCCCAAACTTCAAAGCTTTCAAAGGGACATTCGCTGTCTCCAGGCCAAGTTGTACAGAGAAATGTCTGCTACCCTACAGCACAACAACCAAATGTGCAAAATTACAAACTCTCCCCCTTCAAGTTCACCTGAGGGTCTACAGGTATATTTCTAGTTTAAAATGTAGTTAAGGTACCTTAGATTGATGTTTCTCATTTCTTCACCAGCTGGATAGCTATTATCCAAGCAACTCTGGCTTACAGGCATTGACTGCATTTATCCAGCTCTCTGCTGTCCCTGTTCATTGTCACACGCCTGCCAAAAAAGAAAGCAGTTTTCTTATGGAAAAATATGTAATTCTCTTCCACTTTTTTACCTCTTTTAAAGTTACTTAGAAGAAAGGAGGGTTGGTTTTGCCAGCCACACAGGCTTCTGTTCTAAAGCCATGTTCTTTTAAACTCAAAGTACCTTACTTACAATGCAATAGGGTGAGCTTTTCCCTGGTATTATATACCTTTTTCCAAGTTTTACCTCTCCTTTGAGAGCTCTGATCAGACATCTCTGTCAAAGTTGCAGTATTATGACAATTCCCATTAGGTCATCTAATTAGATAATGTGAGGAAAAGCTAAATCAGATAGAAAATTGTAATTTTGAAATTAATTAGTTGACGTCAAATTAAACTAATATTTTTAAGTAGTTGTAGAAGATTTTAACACAAATCTTGGGAGATCTGTGTGGTATATCAAGCAGCAATTAGGAACTTGTGTTTTCCTCTTTTCACTATGGTGAGAAATGACTCATAAGGTGAATGCTGATGGTTGCCAGATTTGGCAGAGAATCAGCTCGCTGTTGGACTGGATCAATGTAAGGTGGGCACCTTACTGTCTTAGCAAGGTTTTGGCTTAGTCTCCCTGTGGGGATTGTGCATTTTGGGCAGCTGGCACTGCAAAAGTACAGGGATAACTTTGATTAATGCAGTTTGTTAGCAACTCTTTGCAATTCAGAGTGAAGACTGTGTTGGGGGTCAGCAAAGGTGCTCTGAGCTTTAATACTACACATGGCCCATCTCTGCCAGCAGCAGGGCTGGCATGGAAACCTCATGAACAAAACCCCACTGGAGATCAGAGGCAGGTAAAAAATTATTCTAGGAAAGCATCATGTCCTGTGATTTTTGGGGAACACACATCTTTTTGGATGTGTAAACTCAAAGGGGGAGCACTTCATTAAAAGAGAGTCAGCAATTCTCAAAGATGAAATGAGACTAAATGTGGACTTGGGTTTCATCCTCAAGTGGCTGCCAAGTCACTGGCTGGGACAGCAACAGGTATCAGCCCCTTCCCTGCCCTTTTCTCCCTCCTTCTTTGTCCTTCCATGAACTTTGATTGGGGCACCAGTGCTCAGGTAACACCTGCATCTATGTTCGTGTAGATTTATGAAAGTCTTGGGAACAGAAGAACATCACCAGTCAATTAGTTGTTTCATTTTCCTTTCTCAGCAGGGATATTTCTAGCTGTATGTGAAGGAAACAGAAACATGCCTAGATGCTCAGGCAGGAGAAGTTTGTATAAAGACCTGGCCTACTACTTGCTAAAATACCTTGAGTTCTAATTTTACATTGCGAATGGGGAAAGAGAGAAAAGGGCATGGATTCATGATTTTTGGGTGCTAAGCTGGAAGACAGATGTTTCTACTCTGTCATCTCCCTTTCCTAAGTATTGGTTTACTCCTTTCTAAAGTAAGGACCCAGACCTTTTCTCTCTCAAATTCGTGCTAGCATATGAGACAAAACTACTTTTACCTCACCAAAATGGCTCAGCTAGCCAAGCCCAAACATTCAGCATCCAAACTGGGACTGCTGCTGAATTCCCAGTGGTTTGTCAGTAATGGTAGTACCAAATGCTCACAACTTGTTCAACTGTTCCCATACCTTGGGTTCCTGGATTTTTTCGAAATACCCTCACCCACAGCACAGAAATAGACATCACTAGAAAAGCTGTACTGGAAAGCACCACAGCACCCCAGATAATCAGTATGGATCCCCTGAAAAGAGCATTTCTTTCTTTTGTGGATCCCATATGGCTGGGTTGTGTGCTACGAAGATGTCATGCAAAATAATGGGATTTTTGTGCCTTGTTGTTGTTGTTGGTTTTTGTTTGTTTATGTTACTGTTTGCTTACTGAAATAATTTTCAACAACAACAACAACAACAACAGTAACAACAACAACAGCAGCAACAACAACAACAGAATAAAACCCTAGTGGGATTTTCTAGTGAATAAACAAGAAGAAAATATGTTGGCACATCTCAGGCTTTTTATGCCTCTTTCTTAATCCATCTAGCATAGACTGCTATTAAAGATATAGAACTAAATTCAGCTGACCATTTAAGTGTCATTGTGGCAATTTCTATCTCTGTCTAGGTAAGCAGTTTCATTAATACTGTGTATTCTATGATAAAAGGTCCAGCTTTCTTCCCATCTCTGCTATAATAACTGTTGGTTTTAAAAGTACAGCTCAGGAGAAGAACATAAAGCATAAAATGGACCTCTCTCCAGGTTATAATATAAATGGCACTGGGAATATTTTCATGATGAAGAGATATGTCCAGAAAGACAGGCATAATGGCATAAAAAAGCTACTTTATAGTAAATTTACATGCTCTCAAATATTCAGCATTCTGCTGGACCGTAATGGGTATGAAACTGCACTCCATGCTGTGGAGATGTCCTGTTCAACCTAAAGGTTTCAATAACAGGATTCCCAAGACTTGAATTTAGAAAGCTTCCCTGGATTTAGGTTTTCTTGGGAAGAACCTCTTCAGACTCTCAGTCTTAGAAATTATGGACTTGAATTTCACTTACACATCATTGTTTTCTTCTTTGACATTTTTACTGCAGGAGCAAAACACACTTTTGCTTAGACCAAAGGCTGGTCCTGCTCTGCTCAGTGCCCCAAAACTGCTCTTTGCTCAGTGGAGGAAAGAGGTTCTCTGCCCTGTGGGGTCCTGAGCATGAATGGGAATATGAGGAGCACAAGAAGGCAGAGGAGAGTGTGTATGAAGAGGAGTGGAGATTTCTGTTTCACTCCTCAGCCCTGGTTGGTCTGATCCCCCAGGAGCTGCAGAAAAAGGGGGATTTCAGAGGACCATGGTGACAAGTAACATTCCTCAGGGATCGTCACTGTTCAACATCTTTGTCAGCAACAAGGACAGTTTGATGGCACCTTCAGCAAATTTGCTGATGACTCTGAGCTCTGTGGTGCAGCCGACTTGCTGGAAGGAAGAGATGGCATCTAGAAAGACCTTGGCAGGCTGGAGAGCTGGGCCTGTGCAAAACAAACCTCACAAAATTCAACGAGACCAAGTGCAAGGTCCTGCACTGGGCTGGGGAAATTCAAAGCACAAGTACAGCCTGGGTGGAGAATGGATTAAGATCAGCTCTGGGGAAAATGACTTGAGGGTGTTGGTGAACAAGAAGCTCAACAGGAACCAGTGATGTGCACTGGTAGCCCAGAGAGCCAGACGTGTCCTGGGCTGCATCAAAAGCAGTGTGGCCAGCTGGGCATGGGAGGTGATTCTGGCCTTCTCCCCTCTTTCATTCTCATGAAACCCACCTGGTGCACTATTCTGGGGGCCCCAGCACAAGAAGGACATGGATCTGCTGGAGCAAGTCCAGAGGAGTCCATGAGGTTGATCAGTGGCTGGAGCTATGAAGACAGGCTGAGAGGGGAAGATAAGGCTCTGGGGAGACCATACAGCACCTTCCAGTACCAAACCCCCTGGTTTATGAGAGAGCCAGAAAGGGACTTTTCACAAGGGCACATAGGGATGGGACAAGGGGGGACAAGGCCTTACACTGAATTGGGATTTGTTTTGGAAATAAGGAAGAAATTCTTCATTAGGGTGGTGAGACACTGGGGCAGGCTGTGCAGAGAAGTTGTGGATGTTCCATGCCTGGGAGTATTCAAGGGCAGGCTGGATGGGGTTTGGAGCAACCTGATCTACTGGAAGGTACCCTGGGCTATGGTGGGGATGGGGGTTGGAAATAGATGACCTCCAAAGTCCCTTTCAACCCAAAGCATTCTATGATCTTATTAAACAAGGAGACAGTGTGACATTTCCTGGAGTGGGAATTGCTTGTAGACAGACCGCAGTCCTGCAGCTTGCTTGCCAGGGAGCTGTCAAAGCCAATGTGGCTCCCAGCCCAGCAGTGAAATGGTGAAAGGCAGCCTAGCAGGGAGCCAAAAGTAAATTTTGCACAGCTTCAGGGTAGGTACAATAGATGCAGCCCATCAGTGCCAGTTCAGCTGGCACAGCACCACTGTCAGTACTGCCCTGGGCAGCCCCAGGTGATTCTCAGGGCAAAACACTCCCCCTTTCTGGGTACAGTGTGGTATATCTATTGACACTGAGATAATTAGCTCTAAAAGTTTTTATGCTTGCATGAAGAAGGATTTTTAAACATCCCCCCTCTACCCATTACCTGCTGTCTGCCTGTAAAAAACAGCCAGTTCACGAACCTGAACATTTTTGGTGGTGGTATTACTGTAAGTGATGTTAACAGGACCTGGATGTTACACCTCACTGGCCAGGGAGTGGATGGCATATTTTGGCAGATTTACTCACTTGCTCCTTAATGAAGAGAATGTGATCAGACATTTTTCCTGTATTGTTTAGAGAAAAGCTTGAAGGGAAATACTTTGAGAGTGCAATGACCTATTAAGTTGCCTGATTTGTGGCTGCAGCTGTTTCCTTTGTGCGAGCACTGGCAGGACTGGTGATTCACAGCCAGGAAAAGATCACACTTGTATTTGGTTTGCTGCAAGCTGCTCTTTTGTGCCTGCCTCCCTCACCATGGTATGGGCAGCTTTGGGGCACTCAGCCACAGCATCTGAGTGCTGCAGGAGAGGTAGGGTCGTCCTCGGGCTTTTGAAGAGCTGTTTTGAGGCTGCAAAGTACCCCTTAGTTCTGGGCAAAAAGCCCCAAAAAGCAGTGAGATACTGTGTTCATACCTATCAGGTTAAACCAATAGGCCAGAAACATGACTGTTTAAGGAATATCAAGCAAGTGTCTGTGTTTTTAAATAGGAGTTTGGAAATTGACTTCCAGAAAGGCGTGGAGGGCACCAGCCCATGCACCCTGAGCATCACGGCTTATGCACAACTCCCACAGAGAGGAAAGCTAGGTGGGGGTGGAAGGCATTGGTGAGCCTGAGGCAGAACTTGGCTCTGAGGTTAGAGTAACAGACTGACACTTGCACACCTCTGGTATGCTTTCATTGCAAAACAATGAGCATCATGTACTAAAGCATTGTCATTGCTGGAAACTCTTGTAAATCACAGGGCTGTACACTCCCATCCTGAATGGCAGAGGATGTAGGTGACTTACAAGGACATCAATAGGATGACAATCTTTAGAGAATTTCTGGAACAAAACCTAAAAACTGCCAAAGTACTTCAGGCAAATTATAACACCCACCTTACATTTTAATGCCACCTTAAGCTGTATTCTGCATCAGTCAGCTGTGGGAGGAGATGACATAAACAGACAATTAATGTTTCTTTTCACTTGCAAGTTATGATTGAAAAATGTGGTCACTGAGCTGTCTTTTTCTGACATTTTCTCAACAGCTCTACACTTTGCAGAGGAGTTTCTGTCAGTCCCAGTGCTAGAGCTGTGCCATAAGCAAAGTGGGGAGCCCCTCCACTGCACTGGATGGACCATCAATAACCACGAGCACCACATGTAATTCCACTGCAAAACTGCCTTCTTGTTGTCTGGGATCATGTTTTGCCAGGTGTGGTGGGATAAGGGTTTAGAGGGATGGAGAAGGGTTCACACTTCCCTGGTTGGAATCCAAACAGGGTTCGTTTGGGGCAGCCCTGCTCAGGTTCACCCAGAGCTGGACAAGGACAGAAGAACTTTCTCATCAGAAAGCTGTGATGGCTGGCAGTTTCACCATTTGAACACATCCTTTGGGTCTGTTTAAGCTGGTTTTGTACTTGAAGTATTCTGAAAGTACAAATAACCTTTGTGATGAAAAACCTGAGAGGGCAATGTTTTCTGGAACAAGCCTCACCTTCCTGTTGGCACCCATCATGGCACAGAAGCTATCTGGAAACTCTGGGTTGTCTCCTATTCACCACCTAGTAATGAGCTACACCAGTGGTTTTAGTTCTTTGAGCAGAATTCTTTAAAACAATTTTGGCTTCCACAGGTGTAATCTGCACTGTCAGCAGTGACTTTGTGGGTACTGACAAGCTGAGCTCAAGATATGCTGCCTTAGAGGAGGTGGGTGGTGGGGGAAAAAAGATCTGTCTTTTATAAATATATCTGGATAATTGCAGTTACCCAAATCACCTTCATGTCCTTTCCCACTCCCTCCTGAAGACGAGAGTTCTAACAAAGGAAGTCTGCTATTTTATTGTTATTGGGATAACCAGATTCCTGACTTTTCAATCATAATTCAGATTTTTTTCTAAATGTCATACATTGAGTGTGATTGACTTTCTGCCAGATTTTTATAAGATAATTGGCACAATACTTCTCCTGTCAGTGAGCCACTGTGGAGAAAATGATGCAAAGGAAGGAAAAAAATAGGAAGATGGAAGAAACAAATAGGAAGAAAAGAAAACTGAAGTATCAAACAAAAAGGCAAATTTTTTGATAAAAGAAGTGTGAATCACAGCCCAGTGCTGGCTTTACAGCTCAGTTTCACTCAGTTAAACAAGCCTCATGTGTGATTTGAGTCTGATTTAGCTAACCTACTGCAGTCTTCCCTGTAGACAGTCTCCTTTTATTTAAAGCACTCTTATTAGCCATCATGAACAACTGACCAAAACCTAAATCAGCATGATTTCAATCAAGCCTATCCACGAATCCCTAATTATACCTCCTGAAATCTGGCTGATAGCACAACCAAGAAACTCCGTGTCCCCACAGAACAGGTTCCCCAGTGTCCCTGAAAGAACTGGGACAAGCTGCTTCCCACAGTTTGTGCTATTTGAGCTAAATCTCGTGGCAGGGGAGGGAGAGAGGATCACGCTGCAGTGATGTAAAGCAGAGTGTGGGCTCACAGTGTGTCAGACCCCCTGCAGCAATGGCCTGGCTGTGTGTTCATCCCAGTGCAGCCCATGGAAAACACACAGCAGCCTCCTTGCATGGCTATGGATGTGCAAAGGTGGTTACCAGGCACCCACTGGGGTGCTTAGGGCACAGCAATTGTTCAACTGCCTGTAAACAGTCACTGCTTTCTGGCTGGAACAGAAGCACTCTGGAAGGATTTATTCTCATTAAGCTTTACAAATTTTTCACAAATCTGCTCCCACACGCTTCACCCCAAAGCCCCAAACAAACAAAAAACCCCAAAACAAAACAAAACAACAAAAAAAAACCCAAACCAAACAACCAACTGACCAAAAAAACCAAAACAAAACAAAAAAAAACAAGCCCAAGAAACAAAAAAACAAACTCCAATAAACACCCCCCAACAAAAAAAAAATCTAAACAAAACCCATCAAAACCAACAGAGAGGTTTGCAGCAACCCAGGCTGTCAGAGGTGTAGTAGTCTGAAAACAACTGAATGAATCCAAGTAAATATGCTTTATAATTACCCTGATCATTGCTGTAAGCAGGTATCAAAAGTCCATAGTAGAAGAGGGATTTTATGAATGTAGGAATATATATTCCTTCCACTAGAATGAACAAATACAAGATGAAACCAAACCAGAAGGCTGCAAACACAGATGACCACATATTAATCAGAGCACAATAAAAAGAAAACCTGGCTTATTTGTGCTAATAAAACCATTAGTCACACTACCAGAAAGACTGTTCATGAAGCCAGAAATCTCATTTTGGAGGAAGCTGTATTTCCTAAAGTGTGGTAAGGGAAATAATGAGATTTATGTGTGTCACATAACTTGATCAAATATATAACTGTGTAGCACCCTACGGCATGAGAATTTTGCACCCAGTACTGACTGTTTAGCTGTGCTCTGTGTGTTTATGCACAGTGTGCAAGCATTCATGGCACATACACCTGTATCTGTACCCAGGCACATGCACACTTGCATGCATGTATGTATGTAAATATTGCTTTATTGGCATTTCAGGCACATATACTTTTGCTTCTATTTGGTCTTGCAATCTTGCTTCTTCTCTTGCTTGCTTTAGGATAAACTGCTGCCATTCCCTTTCCCCAAGTGCAAGAGAGGTGGTTTTGTCTGGCAGCAGAAAGCAAGGGGAAGAATATTCAGCAGTTCTGGAAAAAAGCTAAAGTGGCCTGCTTTCAGGAAAAATGCCCTTCCTTCCTTCCTTCCTTCCTTCCTTCCTTCCTTCCTTCCTTCCT
>JAHLSL010000044.1:13217738-13288728 GCA_025920805.1 Petroica traversi | reverse complement strand
TCCTTCCTTCCTTCCTTCCTTCCTTCCTTCCTTCCTTCCTTCCTTCCTCTCTCTCCCTCCCCTCCCCCCCCCCCCAGGTGTACTCTCTTAAATTCTTTTTTATATGCTACAACTTTAAATAATTGACTATCTGGGATTTTTTGCGGGGGAGTGGGAGGCAAAGAGGATATTCATAATAAATAGGAAAAAATATTAATCACATTATTCTAGGATGTCAGACCATAGATCTTAATACTTTCAAAGATCATTTAATCATTTTGTTTCCTTCTCCCTGAAGGGAATCAGATTACCAACTCCTTCACTGCGTCCTAGGGCTGCACAGCTTTTTGTCAGCCTCTTTATGGTTAACCTCTTTGTCATAATATTGATTTTTAACAAAAATATCCTTTCTGGCTTACTTAACTTTGATATGCCACAGAGCCATGTAACTATAGCTATCTTTAGATCATTGTCTAATCTTAGTATTTGAAATTGAGTTACTGTGTCTAATCAGTTCTTCCCAGAAGTGCCTTACTAAAGCCATGGAAGAGTTCATTAAGAAACACATCTGACTTCAGATTTGCCTCCTGCAGGCTCCTCTCAACCCCAAAATTACCAACAGTATTTTGAAAGAGACCAGTGATGACAGCCTTCTCCCCATGCATCTCAGAAAAGCAAGGCAAAGCTGGAGGTGTGGCAGAGCCTGGGCAGATGCAGGGGCTGTGTTTGCTCAGAGTGAGGGTGGCTGCTGAGCTCCAGGAGCACAGGAGAGGAGCAGATGGCAACATTAGGGACCTCTGGTGTTGATGTGATGGCTGTCAGGGACAGTCAGCTCCACTGTACAGACTTTGTCCCCAGATTCCTGGGATCTTTCTTGGATGCAAATATGCAGGCTGGGAGGTACCTGTGTCCATGGTAGCCACGCTCCTCACCATGATCTGAATCCACACAGCACAGGCTGCTGGAGCACATCCTATGGGCTGGGTGTCTTCTCTGGTCTTGGCTGCTGCTGGCTGCTGTGGCTTGTCCCCTCTGCTCTCATCTGTCCCTCTGAAGATCACACAGCCAGGTTGTGACCGTGTCACCCTCTGAGAGCCCTGCAGAGCCGTGCAGCACTGCCAGGTGTACCCTGTATCCATCCACAAGGGCTCACTGAACACTCCAAGAATGGAGATTGCTGTCTGTGCAGCATGCACCCTCTGCAAGGGGCAGCCCACCTCCCCAGGCCATGGCCAGGATGGCAAGATGTCCTGGCAAAGGAAAGATCTGGAGGAGAAACTGGAGCCCTCCAGGAGGTGGAGGAGTCTGGAGCAGAAGGAAACTCCCCCTGAGTTCACCGGCTTGCTCTGAGTAGAGTTGCTGCCTACTGCTTTGTAGCTCTGGGGAACTCTATAAAAGGGGGATGATCAAAGTGCCCAGGCCTGTCCTTAAACCAGCTCAGGCACTAGAGATGAGATGTTGGTTGAGTTCAACATGCTGACCAGGGCACCAGAGGCACTTCAGGAAAGCCCTCTCCAGCCTCTGTGCCATGGCTCTTCCCTGAGCATCCTCCCCTTCCTTTCCTTGCCCTCACGCACGCTGACTTTCTTCCTGTCAGGAACAGCTAACCTGGGTTAGCATGAGCACAAGGATCACTTTTCTTCATCTGATGGGGGCTGTAAGCACACAGGCTTGCAAAGAGTTTTGCCAGATGAGATCCATGCTCATCCTAGGCTGGAGCCTTTCAGGCGGTGTGTGGCAGGAAGTTTTCAATGACACCATGACCTGTCTGTCCCTGCTTGTTCATGTCTCCTTTGTGCCCACTGCTTCATCCATGGCAATCACTTCTGGCTCAGGTCCAGCCTTGGGCTTTTTCCCCAGGGACCTCCTAGAACAACACAGCACCCATGACCTGTGATTTCTGCAGCCCTGTGATGTTTCTGGTGCAGACCTGGTGTTCTGCAGCACACAGGATCTGCACACACACACAGGTGTGCATGTGATCATGCTTTGCTCCAGACCAGACCTCTGATGGAGCATTTCCTGGTGCGTGCTGGATGCAGAGGAGCAGAAAATGGCACGTTGCTCCATCATTCCAGCTTTAGAGAATCGAGGAGCTGTCGATCCTTCTGAGTGCCCACTGTGTCATTACCGTCCTGAGCTTTGTTTTGGCACTCTTTTTCAAGGGACGCCTAATTAGGAGTAACAAACTTTTACCCCAGACAAAGGTATTGCCTCAGTTCATCAATTTGTAAACATTTCTGGTTGGAGTATGTAGGGCTTTATGCAATGCTGGTAATTAAATCCAGATAACAATCCCTCCAGCCTTTCAGAACAATCAAGCAAAATGTTAATTAAACAATCAGTGTCCTCCATGTAGAAAAAAAAGTAGTTCAGGTCACAATAATTAATTAACTTTTGCTCTATTCCCCAAGCAGTTTTTATGACTGTGGTCTGTGAATATTAAAAATAATCTGGTGATGAGAGACCAGATCGCTAAGGAGGTTGAAAATGGCATGTGTTGCTTTTCACTTGAGGATTATGTGCTTCATTCAGATGTTGCTGCTTTTGATGGCTGTTGAATTGCCTAAATGAAATGAGTTGGTGAACCAAGAAATTACCCCAGAACAGGCCATAATTTGCACCACTGAGGAAGAATTCCTAAGGCTGAGAAGGATTTAAAGAGGTTTATGGCTGGTTATGTTTGGCTTTAATTAATGATTCTAGACATCATCTTGTTTAGGGAGTAATATACATATATAAAAAAAATATATTATTTAGGAAATTTATTATATTAGGAATAGTTGTACTATTCCTAAAAAAATTTTGTAATTGGAATATTTATATTCATCTTAATATTTTAATGATTTCCAAATTATTCATAATAATTTTAGACTACTGATTTTAGTTATTTCAAATTATTCCTATTATTTTAGGAATTATAACAGTCTTGATTTCTAAGTTGGACTAATCTGGTGGAAAGGCTTCACTGATGCCTGTTAATTTTGGATCAAGCCTCTAGAAAGTAGTGTGATTTACACAGATTATGAATGCTTGTTTGTTTCTTAACCCACAAAACATATCAAATCCCTTGCCTTTTACAGGAATTAGATGTATTTGTGAAGGTACTGCTCTGTGATCTCCTTGTCTTCTGGGAGCTTCAGTTCCTATTGCAGTGTCCTTTGTAGGGAAAATGTGTTTTAAAAAGTAGGAATAAAAAGTAGAATAAGCCACTGTCATACACATGTCAAAGCTGGGTTTTGTAAAATGGGGGACAGAGCAATGAAGCAATTTTATGTCCAGGCTGAGCTCCTTCATTATCAGAGAGAATAAGGTAACTCCAATTCCATTTTACCTTCTTGTTGCACTCCTAGCTTTGTAAGCATCCCTGCAACTAAAGCATTTTGTGTTTTATTGAAAATTCCAGGAAGGCTCTTTTGTGCTGCAAATTAACTTTAATGCTCCTTCCATTTTTAAATTTTTTTTCCTTTTTTTTTTTTTTTTAGGCTTAAGGCCTATGCTCTGAATGGGGGTTTAGGGGAAATTCGAGATTCCTTATTCTGAACTCCCACTACAATTACATGTAATAGGAGAAGAAAGGGAACGAAATTGCTCCAAGGCAATTCCTTGGCCCTTAGCTGGGTGGTTGCACTACTGAGTGGGTCCTACTGCATCTAAAGGGACACTGGGGTAAGCCCTTCCACTGTCATTACAGGATCCCTTTCCAAAGACCTGTGCAAGGAAATACCTTTGAGAAGCATCACTTTTCCTTGTCCTTTCCAACTTGAATTGTTTTGTGATAGCACGAAATGTATTTAAGTACTGATGATGGCATATGCACGTTTCAGGGATGCTTGAAAAGAGTTGGTCACTGCAGGGGACTCTGCTGTGCTTGAAGAGATGCTCTCTTCTCTTCTACCAGCTGCTGTACCTGGCCTTTGCACATGTGGCCTTCTTGTTAGAAGAAGCAGAAATGATTGATTGAAGGTCTGAAATGCAGGTTTGATATCTGAAGTACACTGGAGGTAGGTCCCAATTTGTTGCAACTTCCAAGTCAACACCATGAAGTTTATTCTAGAGCTGACAATTGAAAACAAAACACCATTTCTGGACCTGTATGTTTCCTCTGAAAAGCCAGTGACAAATGTTTCATTTCACAAAAAAGTCAGTGTTTAGCAAATGTTTAAATAATTTTTCTACTCTAGCGCAAGTAATTCCAACAGGTAGTCTGCACAGTAATAACAGAGGAGAACTAAGAGGTAAATCTATTTGTCCGCTTTGGTTTTAGATAAGGAACATGGTTATGAGAAAAAAGGAGAAAAACTAATGAAAGCCAATTTTTATGGAAATAAATAATAATGAATATTAGAGATTGGAAAAACTGTGTTTTCCTGTTTGTAAAACCACCATGCTCCTATTACTTTGAAAAGCCTTTCAGGTTGAGACTTGCAAGGTGTAATTAAGAACTTAAACTTGTTGCTTCACGTGTATCATCACTGAAAGTCCTTTTCAGTACTCAACTCATTTGCTGGAGCTGCCTCTCTCTTCACTGGTCACATGGTGATCAAAGATCTGATGATCAGGAAAGTTATTCCTGGCCTCAGACTCTGGAAACTTCAATTGCCCCCCCCCATAAAAGGGAAATGCGGCTGTTTTTCTCTATATCAGAAAGTTTTTGTGAGAGTTGACATTTGTGAGGCATATCTGAGCTCCTCAGGTCATTCTGTATTGATTACATGATTCTCTACTTTAGCCATGACATATAAATTTATAGATGCAGTACTATTTTTCTCCCAGGGCTCATATTTAAAATCAGAGAATCCTAGAATGGTTTGGGTTGGAAGGGTTCTTAAAGATCTCATCTAGTTTCAGTACCCCCTGCCATGGGCAGGGATGCCACTCACTAGATCAGGTGGCTCAAATTCTGAATATTTAATGTAGCAATACTTCATACAAAATTAGTACATCTATAAATTCTGTAATTCTTCTTTGGCTGTTTTGTTTCTTCTTCCTTTACTGTCACAAAGCCAGCAATGTACAGTACATTTATGATTTTGTGAGATGCTTTACCTGGTGCTAGGTCACATTTTCTTCTTGAAAAATATCCAGTTAACATAAATGCTGATTTTCTCATTAGGATTTAAAACGCACATGTGATTTTTACAACTTCATGTATTGTGTAAAGCCTGTTATTTCTCAAGCTGTGCTACTGATGATATCTGATGAATACTGAGCACATATTATGTCTCATATGGAGCTCTGCCTAGTCAGCAATAACAGCTGATCAAATGGCTGCTGTAAAAGACTCACCTTGTCTTGGGTAGACAAGCCTTCAGGACAAACGAAACTTTGGGTGCCAATCTGTCAGGGATATTTCTGACATCTAAGAGGTGGCCAGTGATCAAATGCTGGCCTTCTTCACTCCTTCTTAAAATTCAGGTGGTTTTGGTCACTCCAGAAAAGAGTAACAACCCCTTGCGTCTTGCACACAGAGCTATGAACCGGATGAGGGATCTCTCAGTCCAGTCCAGCAGCTGAATTTGGCCACAAGCATAAATTCTTCCAGCAAAGGTTTTACCACTAATTCAAATACTTTTAACCAGGAAGAAATTTGGAGGCAATCAGCCTATTCACTGACCATTTCCACAGAGAAAAATATCTCAGAAGAAAGGTATTTCCAATATTGGCTTAAGTTGCTCCATTTTCAAGAGCTAAATTGGAGTTATATTCCCGTTATGAGATATATATGCCTTCAGCAGCAATCACTAAAGACTAAATTATTTTTCTGTTGTTCTCACACTATCCATAAACCTGGCTCCAAACCTACCTCTCATGCTCTGTTTATGAGTACCTAAAGCAGAGTGTGCCTGAGACTGCCTAACATGTGGAGAGGTATGGGTGTCTCTGTTCTTAAAGATTTCCATGGAGTAAAGGGGCTTTCCTCCCCTATTTTCTTCTGCTACACTTTTGATTCTCTTGTCAGAATGTCTTGTAGAATGTTCTCAGGATTCTTCAGCCTTCGAGGACATGATTTTTTTGCAATGACCTTTATGAAAGTAACTTCACAGCTCGGCCAGTTTTAAGGGTTAAATTCTTCACTGATGAACAGAATTCCTTTCAAGTTGTCTTATAGCAGCCAAATCACTTCAAAGAACTCATCATGGGACTACAGAAGTCAGAGGTTATTGGATGTCTTTCAATAAATGCTATGGAAACACTCATCCTCTGATGAAAGCCAGAACTAACTTTAAAGTCAGGACAAAAACCTAGAGCCATCCATGATCCTGCAGCCTGTTTTCTTCCCACAGCTATGGGTAGCAATGGGAGATATGAAGTCTCTGTGAATGAGGCTGTAGTTATGTTTAGCCACCTGTGGTTTTTGTTCCTGGCAAGTACAGCTAGTAATCCTAATATGACACCAAATATTTGGATGCCTCTAGGGAATGGATTTTTCTCTTCTTGCAGTGCCACCAGGTTTGTGCTGGTGTGTCTGATCACAATCAAGGCCACGCTGATCAATCTTGTTCCCACTGACAGTAGCAAGGTCACAGCAAGTGTAAAGTTCCCTTCCCAAACCTTCCTGTAGGTTTCCCTGCAGGCTCTGTTTCTGCTCCCAGGACCTTGAGCACCTCCGTGGCATTGATGGGACCTCTGTGTCAGGTTTCATGGCTGGCATGTTGGGGCAATCCTACTCAGGGGCAAATCTACACCCTGCTGGAAGGGTGGAAATGCACAAAACACCTAAGTCTGAAATCATTGCTTTGTTTCTTGGCATCTTCTTCCCAAGCACCAAGAAAATGAAAATCACATGAGTGTGTTGTGGTGAAGAGTCTAGAGGGCAAGTCAAATAAAGAGCAGCTGAGGGAGCTGTGGATTTTCAGCCTGGAGAAAAGGAGGCTCGTGGGGTGACCTGAGGTCAGGAATGACCTTATCCTCTCTACAACAGCCTGAAAGGAGGCCTTAGTGCGGTGGGGATCAGCCTCTTCTCCCATGCAACCAGTGAAACAACAAGAGGACACAGCCTCAAGTGGTACCAGGGGAGAGACAGGTTGGACATCAGGAATAATTTCTTCAAGGAAAGAAGAAAAGTTGTTAAACACTGGAATGGACTGCCCAAGGGGGTGGTGGAGTCGCCATCCCTGGAAGAGTTCGAGAAATGACTTGGGTGTGGTATTTCGTGCCAATGCCCAGTTGAGAAGACAGCGATTGGTCAAAGGTTGGATTCAGTCTTGGAAGCCCTTTCCAACCTTTCTGATTCTGTGAAATACTATGAAATACTGTAGATATGGCCTCGGTTTCAGTCTGTGGTGGCAAACAGAACAGAACCCAGGAGAGATAAGACCTAAGGAAGACTTCTCTCTAACCATCCTCATTTGCTGGCACCTCGAAGAGAAAAAACAGAGACTACGAGTTTTCACCTTAATCTCACTCTCCTCTTCATGCATTCCCCTTGACAGAAGTACGTTCACTTCCATTCAGAAAGATGCTACATCATTTCATAGAGCTGGATTTTAGTCCCCACTGCCAGAGGCTAGCTGAATTAGTCTTTCTGTCTTTTATGCCCTGAAATCAATCTATCATCTGCTCTGTTAAGTCTAAGCAATTTCTCTCAGGTGAGCCTGGTTTGGCAGAAAGGGAACTCTGTGCAAGCCTTGACTACAATAAAACCCAGCTTCTTGCACCTCAGAGAAAAAGAGTGAAGTTTTATGACAGTGGTTATTTTTAATGCCAGAACAGAATGAAGGGTAGTGATGCCTAGTGGGCTTAGAACCATGAATCTTTTTACTGGCTCAGCTCAATTGACATTATCTCTGTTTTCCTGATCATTCAGGGAAGTTTTTACCTCTCTGCCTTCAAAATGCCTACTACCATTTACTTATCTAGGCATCTTATCAGAAATAATCTTTATTTTAAAATGGTCTATCAATTTTCTCTCTTTTGGACTCTTCTCTGACTCTTCTCAGAAGTGCACAGGGACAAGAGGACAGGGAAACATGGTTGCCACAAGAAATATTTCCTTTGGCTAGTAGGAAGAAAACATTTTGTCATGAGGATAGCCAAACTCTGGACCAAGCTACCCAAAGAGACTGTGAAATCTCCTGTCCTGCAGATATTTAGAGCATGACTGGACAAGGTTCTGAGCAGTCTCATCTAAGATGTTCTTGCTTCAAATGCAGGGTTCCAATGACCTGTGGAAATCCCTTTCAAAAGAAATCACTTGTTTATGACTCATATCCTCCCTACCTGCTCCTGAGATCACTAAGACAACATTGGTGCCTCCCTTCCATGAGCCAGGTAGGCAGGTCTTTGTTGCATGTTGGCCTCTTAGCCAGCACTAAAACAAAGTCCTTTATAGGACTGTGAAAAACCAAAGTGAGCACCTATATGGCAACCCACTCCAGATGACCTTAAGTCTTGTTAACTGCTGAATTATCTGGAAAAGGCTGTCAACAGTATTCTGCTAAATCAGCTACATCTTACCTAGTAACTCATTAATTGGTGTAAAAATTACATGGCAATTGCCTAAAAATTCAAGAGGTGTTCCTGGGAAGTGATATCACTCTAAGGAGATGGACCTTCCCATTTGTGTCCACAAACATCTGTGCTGTCAATGGCCTGAAAAATGCCACCAGGAAGGCCTTGAAGGCTCTATTACAGAGAAATAATATCACTATCTGAACTTACAAAATGTTCCTGATACTTTCTCATCCACCCGAGGTGTTTCATATGAGAAATCTTTTCCCTCTTTGTCATTTAATCCCATATTTCAAGAAGTGATAACAAACCAATTGCATTCAGCAGTATTACTGTGTTCTTAAGCAAGTGGATATAAACCACTGCATTAAATGTAAGGCAAAAGTATCAATCTTTTCTGGTTAACCACCACCAAAACACCATGTACTGTAATTGTCCCATTTTTCCCCAAAAACTAAAATCATCACAGCCTTGAAAGCATATTAGAATTTTTCTTCACAACAGAAATATGATCTGTACTGTGCTCTCCTTAAGTTCTTATTGGTACTTTCTTGGGAGATGGGATTTGAAACAAAATTTAATTGTGAGATACTGCAAGATTGTACGAAAGCACTTTTCTAAAAAAAAAAAGATGATTTTTACTTTTCTCTGTGGACAGCTAGAAAACATAACAGCCTGGTTTTGCAGTTTTTATTGCGCTACTCTAATTTTTTTCCTGGTGGGTACATAGGGATAAAAAAAACCCCACCACATTCCTAGATCATTATTTTCAGAGTTGCATATTGCTCGCAATGAAACAGTCAGCGCTAACTCTGCCAGCATCTTCTCTACAATAAATGTCATTTGAAACGACTATGTGAGCTAGAGAGGTTGGAATATGTGCTCTGCTTCAGTTGCCTTTCTCCCTGAATGCTGCTTTATGCATATAGATAAAATGTGCTTAGCCTTTGGCTAATATGGCACTTTCCCTACAGGGTGAAGCATGATCTTCCATCCCTTCCCAGGGTGTTAGGTGTTACCAAGCAAGGCAAAATAAGAGCCCTACTTTTGCTGTACCTTTTGGGAGTCAGAGGGCATTGTCAAAACAAATTGTAGGCTTCAAAATTCATTTGTTTAGGCTCAACACCCAGGCAGCCCCAGTGCCCTTGTACCGCTGAAATGTTCAAGATTCTTAGTCTGGAATTTGGATGGCCACAAGGCTACAATAACAAGAGAAATGAGTTTTTCCTGAGTGAATATAACCTAGATTTTAATACATGGCTTCAATTCTTAAAGTATTTTGCTATATCAGTCACATGCTATGAGGCAATACTGTGTAGAGAAGAAGAGGAAAATCCATTTAGAAAGCACATAATGAGGTAAGATTTCTGGTGGTGTACATTGCTGAGGAAGAGAAAATTGTTGAGGTATAAAACATTCATGAGAAATGTGAATGATACAGTTCTTGCTCAAAAATGTAAAATCAGTGTTTCTATTTGAACTCTATTTTTGGAAGTTGTTCCTTGTTCCTGAAAAACTGCATTGTGCTGGAAGATAGCAATAAAGATGGTAATCCTGGAGAAGTGCTGTCTTATTCTTCTGAGTTTGGTTCCTATTAGAAAAAGGTAGGATTTGTTAGTAGAAGATCCATTTGGCCAAATAATAAGTGCTCAGTTTCTGATTATATTTGCACACTACCCAACCACCTACCAGCAGAAGATTGTGTTTAGGAAGAAATATGTTTAAGAGAATCACCCATCATGATACAATGGTCAGTGTCAGTCTCCATCAGGGAATCACCATCCCTGAAAATGTTCAAAAAAAAGTAGTGGCACTTGGTAATATGGTTTAGTGACCATGGTGGTATTTGGTTGGAGGATGGACTGGATTATCTTGGAGATCTTTTCCAATCTTAATGATTCTGTGATTCTTCTCTGTGGCTCTGGCTTTAGAAGCCAGAGGCCATTTGAGTCACAACAGCACCTGGCTTGATCCACCCTGCACCTGGGGTTGGGACATCAGTGGAGCTTCATGGCAGTTGGTAGTTGGGAGGATGTGGGTGGTGCTCCTGGAGGATCCCGGGGAAAGCCAGGAGGAAGGACATGACTCTGCAATTTGGTGGACAGAGTCTGCAGAGCCTCCATCAGTTCTGAAAATGAGGAAAAGCTACTCAGGGTCATTTAAGACCAGATTTTTTTCCTTAAACCCTTTAGGCATGTTAATGTGGGAAATTAAGCTCAAACTTCCTCATGATAAGCTCTCCAGATGCCTGTCTGCAACATTAGTTTGTGAAGCACCTGTAAAATCAGGCCCCTTGGCAGAACTGAACAAAGCCTAAGCAAGTTTCTGATTTAGGACATGAGTGTTGTGACAGGAGCCACGTGCATCTGGAGCACATGCTCCTCTCTGAGACAGCACCTCCTCTGGCATCAGAAAACATTTGGCCTTACTGAGAAGTGTGTGGCCTGACCCCCAAAATTTCCTTTGACTTTTTGAATTGCAGAAAATTGTGTTGCTAACACGAGGGTGCTTGAGAGTGTGTGTCAGCCCCAACCTGACGGCAAGGAGCTGACAGAGCTGCTGTGAGGGACGAAGGTGTCTCCCAGAGATGATGCAGATGAAGATCTGAGGGTAAATCTGACGCAGATGCCATTTCTGAGCCTGTCCCAGCGGCAGCATTGCTGAAATTTGTGTACATTCTTTACCTTGGCAGGTCACTTCTATTTATTCTCATAAAAGTCTATTGTGCAGATATTAATATCTGCGCTTTTATTACATTAGAGTGACCTAAAACTGTGTCCTGGTCTCATAGATCCCATTTTCACAGCTTGCACTGTGGGTTTAATTTCACAGTTTTTAGTTTCCCAGCTTAAAAATGTGATCAACTTATGGAGCAAAATTAACAGTTTATTAGAAATATCACTCACTGCAAAAGTCTTAAGGGTAATTCACAGCTCTATAAAAGGTCGTGGTATAAATAATTGCTTGATGAATATGGACCATGTCTGTTTGTCATTAAACACCAGCAGAGAGATAATGCACTTTAATAGTCCTGCTAACTGCTATCTGACAGGCATAGAAATCATAACCAAATGCAACAATTATGCTGAACAATTACTTCTTATTCTTTTTTCTTTACACAAAAGGTAAAATAATGACATATGCTGCTGTCTTCACACATCAGTAGTGGTCACGGCTTTTACTCCTATAAAACAGAGTAACCAACAACTTAAATATTGCAATGCTGTTGCACTGATTATCAAACAAAATGTCCCATTAATTCCACTCTTTTACATGTGGAAGGGCTGCACTCGCAGTCCATAACAGTGAAAACAGTTACTCCCCAGGCCCTTGTGATCCACACATACCTGTGTAGTTCTCCATTTAGGATTGGAAGACATAGATTAAATCCTTATTCAAAACAAAGACTTTTTAGTGAGATTTCTTTAATAAATGCAATTACTTCTATTTTAATTAAGGTCTTACTGTGTTCAGTTGTGGCTAAACCTAATTACAGCACACCTAGTCCTGTTAGTGAGGATGAGGCCACAGCCTAGTGTTTGGGAATGGATGCAGAAAGATAAAGGCCACTGATAGAGAAGGATTCCCCCTTCAAAAATATCTGGGTCTATTCCAGAATAATTCCTGCTGTACTTTGTTAAAGAGGCTAAAAGACACTCCATTCCCTTACTCCCATTTGCCTTATAGCACCCGTCCCAAAGACCAGCGATCATGAATCTGCCTCCTTCTGGCTGCCCTTGGACAGTCTTTTCTACACACCATGGACTCCTTTAGGTCTGCTCCAAGCACCCATGAATCCCATTATCTTCTACCCTACCCATCCTGAAAGGTCCCTCTGGAGTCCCATTTGGTTCTCTCCATAAGAAGGTCTCCAGTAAAGTGATCCTGTCATACTCGATTGTGCTGTTTCATGTTCAGAACTTTCCACAGGTAAGCTGGCTACTCCAGCTGACCTGAATCAGAAAGTCATCTATTTGTCTAAGAAATTATTTAGCCCAAGAAAAATTAGATGGTACTGTAGCTCACAGGATGTGGTCATTTCATCAGCAACAGTCAGTTCCTCTGTCTACTTTTGGAACTAAATGTGACAGTGAATTGGACCCCAAAGTATTAAGAGGAAGCATACGTAAGAAATCCATGAGAAAAGTTAGACTTTCATTCAGGTCAGGATCCAACACATGTGCCTGAAGCCACATACTGATGGAGACAAATAAAATTGTTTATTAATTGATCTCTGTCCATCTAGTCCAGCACTTCCATGGAATAAAGAGTATGTGGCCTTGTGCTGTGTCATGATGAACATGCACAAGAGCATGTTGAAATGAAGTGACACCTTTGGTTTTGGAATTCATTGAACTTTGCAATGTAGATAGAGTTTGGCTAATGCAGTTTCTTGGTTACTGTGAGGCAAATGTCTAAAGTGAATGTTTTAAAGTAAATCAATTTAATAAAGGAACTTCTGATTCGAAATATGAACAGTATTGTCAGGGAGTTGATCTTTTTTTCTGATGAGATGGGATTACATTATGAATCTGAAATAACATCAGGTAGAACCTATTCTGTTTTCAAAGGCAAGACAGGAGCTATGGTGTCATGAGAAATAATTACACATGAGAAATTATGACTTGGTTGCAAAATCTGGTTGCCCCAGTTTTTTGCTTGAACTGGATGAGTGGTTTAAGGGAAAGAGACAATTGTGCTTTTAATGAAAGGATTTGTTTGACATTTCTTTTCCCTAGACCTACCCTGGGAAGTGACACTTGCACAGTGAGAAATGAACATCTTCCCAAGAGAAGAGGCAGGTAATGCTTCTCCAGCAGGTTTAGAAGTTCCTGCCCTTCCAGTTACTGCCCTGTTTCTCCTTGACAGTGAAAGTTCACTGAGTTGGCAGGATGTTAAAAAAAAATCCTACCTGCAGCTTATCCCTGTACTGTGGTCAGCAGGGACTTGCAAAAGGGCCATTGATAAACCCTGTGTGAAGAGATTGCTTCCTGCAAACATATTCATGTTTTTGATTTTAGTTTATCTATTGCTTTTTCCCATAAGCTCCCTAAAGTCTTGGACAGCTCAGAAATACCAGGCTGGCATTTCTAACCTTGAGTATTCAGTCTTAACTGAAAGGTTTACAAAAATCTAATTGCTTACCTTCACAATCAGTGGAATTACACAGCTGCCAGGGATGGCATAGGGGCATTGTGACCACCCAAATATATTACTTGACAAGAGATCCTTGAAATAGCAAAGGAAAGTCTCCAGATGTTGTTGTCTTTGGTCGAGTGTAACAGAGAAAAGAAGAAACTCCAGGCTGCACCAAAATCAGTCAAAAATACTAGGCCAAGTCATGGCAGAATTGCTAGCATAACACAATATAAGTACTAGGATAGACATATGTTAAACTCTGATGTGTTTTTGTCCCCAGTATGTCTAGAAAGGGCTTCTTAAAAAATGCTATCTAAACTGTCCCAGGATACTCAACAGAGGTAATCGAACAATCACATCCTAAACTGAAACTTGTCAAATGAAGAGCAAGTTTGTAATGTACTATGGAGAAAAAGCATGGCTTTCCCATCTCTGGAAGTGTTCCAGGCCAGTTTGGACAGGGCTCTGAGCAACCTGGTCTTGAGAAGGGTCACTGCCCATGGCAGAGGTGTTGGAAAAAGGTGGACTTTAAGGTCTCTTCCAACCCAAACCTTCCTAAGATTCTATGACATGACACAACAGCAAGTGGCAGGGTAATGGGGAGACATGTAAGGATTGCACTATTTCCCAGCCTGCAGGACTGAAATCAGCTGTTCTCAATTTCCAGGTACTATATTTTGGGATACTGGTTTTGGTTTAGGTTTCTTGGGGGTTTCTTTGGGGCTTTTTATTTCTTTGGTTTTTTGTTGTTGTTTTTTGGTTTTTTTTTAAAATATACTTGTAGTGATGTAAGCAGAACAATGTATATTCCCTTAAACTTGTGAATATATCTTCCCTTAAACTTGTGATGGATGTTTTTTGTAGCAAGGTTTCAAACCAGTTCTTATCTGTGCCAAATATTTTTTGCTGAAAACTTTCATACTACCACTCAAAAGCCTTAGAAAGCTGAGCTTATGATGTTTCCTTAAGAACAGGAGAACATTCCCTGTCCCAGGCAGTGTGACCTAGACTGGTTTTATTATTGATAGATGAGTGTCCAGATTGTCCTTCAAAACCTTTAAATACCCTCTACATCCTCATTAAGCAGTCTGTTCAAGACTTTGCCTGCCTTACTGTTTTTGCTGGTATCCATACTAGATTCCTTTTATTCCAAATCATTATTGCTTGTCTTTCTCAGGATGGGCATGGAAAAAGTTTACTTACTATTTGTTTTTTTCTTTTACACAAGTGAGAACTGGTATAATTTCCCTTTCATATTTCCTTCTCCGGGCTAAACCGTCCCATTTTCTTCAATCTCTTCTCACAGCATAGGTCCTGCTTTCTAGACCTCCATTCCCTCCATTCCCCTTCAGTCCCTCCCCAATTGGCCAGTGTTTTTCACAGCTAGTGCTAACAAAAGCCAGACCCTTATTACTACAAGTACTGACAGAAATTTTTCATCTGGCTCAGAGATAGAAGCCTAACTCAGGTACACCAGGTTTGCCTGGTTTACAACTGCGTGATACTTTTGACTCATGATCAATTTGTGATTCACTGTGAAGCTTAGAGTTTTTCTGCATTACTGCTGTGTAGCCAGACATTTTCCATCCTGCATTTGGAGAAATAAATGTAGAACTTAGTGGGTCCTTATTGAATTGTTGCCTATTACTTTCAGGCCATTTTCCTAATTTATCAAGAAAGTTTTAAATTCTAGTCTGTCCTCCTTCATGCTTGCAGCCTTTCCAGCTCTGGTGTTGCTTGAAAATTTAATAAAGTACATTTGTTAATTCATCATCTAAGTCATTAATGAAAATATTGAATAATACTGGATGGGGGACAGATCCTTGGGGATCTTTCTTGATACATCTTTCTGTGTTGATTGTGAGCTATGGGTAGCTATTGTCTAAGTATGGATTCCCCAGCCAGTTATATACCACTGATAGCACTTCCAGCTAGTATACATTTCACTCACTTCTTTATGAGTTTGTTGTACAGGCCAGTGAAGGAAGGGTAGTGACAGTGAAGGTACTAAAGCAATGGCTGGGAGTGCCTCTCTCCAATTCCCATGGCTTGTCTCCCTGTCATAGGAGGAAATAAGCTTTCCTTGATTTATTATTGTCAGAACCATGGTGGCTGTCATTTATATCCTGTTTATGGTTATAAGTTGCTTGATTAGTCCCTCCAGTTTTGGGAGAGGAAATCAAGATAAGCTGACTAGTCAATAATTTATATTTCATCCAGATTTGGGGGAGAAAATCAAGAGAAGATGACTAGTCAGTAATATTTTTGGCCCTATATCTCCTCTTTTCAGACGTAGGAAGAGCATTAACCTTCCTCTGCTGTGAAATCTCTTGTTTTAACTAAGCTCTCTGAAGCTCCCTAACAGCTCTGAGGCTGCTCTGGCTCCTCCTGAAAGTTTGCATTGCAGAATGACCTCCCAGCAGAGGTTGTGGCTCCAGCCATCGGTCCTTCTGTGTTTCAACCCCTCCACCGGGCATGGCTGAGCAGAGAGCTGGACCCAGGACTATGCTCAGGCTTTTCTTTCATGGGATCACAGCAGCAGGAGTGGCTGGCTTCAAACTGGGCGACGGATTGGCAGGGCACTGTGAATGCCTCACCTGGCTTGAGCAATTACACCTCAAATGAATGTGTGACTGGAGCCCAGTACCCTGTGGGACCTTCCTGAGCCACCAGGGCTGAGAAATGTTAACCTTCCTCAACAATGTCGGTCTTCCCATTCCCTGCTGTCAGCCTGATTTTTTATTTTTGGTTGCTGGTGCTAACTACATTAACTACCTGATCCCAAGTGACCCTTAGTGACTACTGAGGATACTTTCCACAATGTAATCAGCAGATCATTTTTCTGCCCCATTACAAGTTTAGAAGACTCTTACTTCAGTCATTTCAGTATTATGAAAGTATTAATACACCCTGTTTATCTGTGTCCCTGGAGAGCTGTATCTGGTTTTGCTCCTAAGCTTTTATGGTTGTGTCCCTGCACAATTATCCTTTCTGTCTGTCCTTAATAGATAGAGGGTTTCTGGGAGCTTTCTTCCTTTCTCTGAGGAGGCAGAAGGGATTGTGGCTGGCCATGCTGGTCTGTGACTGTGGCTCACAGCCTCCTCTGCCAGGATGGAGTTGGCACTTCTGTCCTTCACGTAGTTTCTTCAAGGAGATGCCAAGTCTTGCAAGCTCATTTTCCTCTAAGGCTTCCAGTAGGATTTTATTTACCTGCAATATGTTTTTATGCCTGTCCAACTCATTCTCTTTACATTATCAGTTTGTCTCTTTCTTTCTGTGGGAGTTGAAAAACCCCCTCACACTGCACACTGCCCTTTATCTTCCTATTTTCATCTCTCTCTTTCTGCCTTGACCCAATGCTTGAACACTTATGTGTGCTACTGATTGGTTTTGACAAGTTGCTAACACACAAGGAAGTGTTTTCAAGGAAAAAAAGGAGTCAGCTGAGATATAGCCATAGAGAGATATTTTTGTCTGTCTGAAATGCAGTCAGAGGCTATTTTAGCCCACCACTAGGTAAGTGGATTAGCTTGCAGGACAGCCAGATGAGGCCAGATGTACCAGAGAACTCCAATAGGAATTCTAGGTCTCTCCTGGAAGCACTGAAACTCATCATTGCTTATGACTAAAAAGTGAAGATAAAGCTAGTACTCCTTTTATTCATTCCACCACATCTCACATAAATTTTTATATATATATATAATTGTTTCCAAAACTAATGCTGTTTTTAGTTGGCCTCTTCCTCTTTTAGTTGAAGCCAGGATAAGCACGTGCTGATAGCAGAATGCTTTGCTCATGGGTAAGTGACAGATTTGTAGCTTACAATAAAACTGCCTGCAGGTTTATTACTGTGCTGTCATGCATTTCAAAAGCTACAGTAGAGTGAACCTGAGCAATGCCCCAGCCACCATTTGCCAGACTTACCTGATGATAAATGCCAGGTCTCTGATGAGTTTCAGCAAGAGACCAGATAATGGCAAGTAAAAGAGCTTGGGTGTAGCAGCACCACCAACAATCTGACTCCCTGTGACCCACCACATTTTTTATAATGTAAAAAGATTATACATGACATCTACAACCACTCCTATGACAGGAGCTAAACGAGAATATCTTCCTTCCACTCTTGTGTAGCTGTGAGCTCCAGGAGAGTTATCAGAATGGGGCCTCTTTGTACTTGCCTTAAATTTGAAGACTTGAGAGTCACAGCTCAAGCCTGTCTGCCAATAATGGCTCCACAGGTGTTCACAAGGATCTTGATGATCATTTCAGAGGGGCTATATTTTCCTTAGTTATTTGTGCCAAGGAATATTAACCCTTCTATGCAAACAGGATGCCATAAGGGCTGTCCTTTAAAAACAGTAATGAAAGCAAAATGTCTTAGTATCAGGATACTCACAGTGAAATGACAAAAGTTAACAACACTGCAAACCCTGCCAACACCAACTAAAATGATCCAAACATTGACTGTCTCTTACGTCTAGTTGTGGAGAGCTGCTCCACGGTACCAGGTACCACCAAACTGAGAAAAATTTAAAGAGATTATTTTGCAGGACAGCTGCTATTGAAAGAAATAGTGCAAAGATTTTTACAGTTTCTTAGCTTTTAAGAAATGACCCCTAAATTTTGCATGTGCATATTAATTTGTGTTGTTTTCATGTTTATCACACGTGCACAAATGCTGCATCCCAGATCCATTATTGCAAAGTTTTTTCAGAGAGTCTCAAAGAGTTATGAGTCTCCAATATGCAAAGGAGTTCAGTAGTGTGATGTCAGTAATCAGCATTAAATCAAGCGTTTAAGATTTATATTGCTAAAGCACCCTCTAGTGGGGCAGGGACAGAATAGTTGTGTGCTCAGGGATGGGATAATGGCTCCACGCTTTTCAGAACAGGCAAGCAGAAAGGTAGTTACTGATGCAGTAGGCAAACACATTGAATCTTTAGTTTGCAGAATCACAGAATCATTTACACTGGAAAAGACCTCCAAGATCACCAAGTCCAGTCTTTGACCGATCAGCACCATGACAATGAGACCAAGGCTCTGCCACATCCAGTCATTTCTTAAACACCTCCTGGGAGGAAGACTCCACCACCTCTCTGGGAAGTCGGTTCCAAAGTTTAACAACTCTTAACAACAAGAAATTCTTCCTGATGTCCAGCCTGTCTCTCCCCTGGTGCAGCTTGCCCTGAAAATGTTTAGTCAACTACTGCTGTTCATGCAACATCCCATCATAATAAGATCTGAAAGGGGGCTATGTGATTTTATTGCATGTAATCACAGAATGATAACATCATTTTATTCAGAGGCCTTTTGGAGGTCATCTCATCTGAACTCCCACTCAAAGAAAGTTCAAAAGATCAGTTGTTCTGTGACCATTTCCAGCTGAGTTTGGAATATCTCCAGAACAGACATTGAACAACACCTTCCCAACACACTCCAGTATTTGACCATCATCATGGTGACAAAAAGTTTCCTTGTATCAAAACAGAATTTCCCTTGTCACAATTTGTCTTTATTGCCTCTCAGCCTACAGCTGTGCATCTCCAAGCATTCCCCATAATCCTCAGGGTCTTTACAGTGTTGTGATCTTGAAATAATGGAAAAAAATATTTGCAGTCACTGAAAGATAGAAAGCTTTTGGGACAAGGCCTGGCTGAAAGTGAGTTGAGGTTTGTAGTAAAGAAATGACTCCTTGTTCACTTGTTCAGGGAAAGGACATTTTTAGGTGATTTGTAAAGGAACACAGTAGCTTCAAAGAAGATCACGAATTTTATTTCTCTTTTTCAAGGAAGGAACTGTGGTCCTGACTGAGGGTTGCAGGTGGGCATGAGTGGGGACCCCAGGGTGTTTACACAGCTTTGTGGACAGCAACTTCCCATCATCAGTACAGTACTTGATGCCTTCAAATAATTAATCTTGTTTTGAGAGGAAGGAGATGGGTGTGATCAAAAGCAGAAAACAGTTGAGCAATATGAGCCAGGCCTGGAGAACCAGAAGGTTACCAAAGAGGGTGGTGGAACCCCAACTGGTGGTGATCCCTGCTTGTTGCCTGGCCCTATGTGTTACCTGACTGCAGCAAACAGGTAAAGAGGAGGCAGGATGATCTGACCCCTACATTTGGGGGTGCATAGATAGTCTTGGCTGTAGTTTTGGTAAGAAGGTTGACCAGCCATGCCGTGGCACAACTTTTAAGGGCACAGCTTTATATATTTGTGGGAAATAAGAAGCACTGAGGTCTGCTGTTTTCTTTTACTCTCCTAAAACCAGGCTGTGAAGCTGTTGATGTCTGGATAGATGTGGATCCCAGGTGAGGACCTTCTCCAGACCTACCTGTGGCCCAGGTCAATGTCTGTGGGTGAAGCATCAACCCTGGCCCTCTGCAGCTTCATTGTGACACTGTGCATGCCTGCTGCCTCCCCTGCACTGTCCACAGCCTGCCAGTCTTGGGCAGGATGTTTAGAGGAAAGAGTAATCATAGTTCTTTCAAACTGGGTGGATAAAATTAGAGGTGTATCATTAGTGGTTAGGTGGCTAAAGGAAAGCAGTTTTGTTTGTGAGTAGTCAGGACCTGCCAATGTTCCAACTCACACCATCAGTATTTGTGTTTGCCTTTAGGCACCTCAGCATGAAAACACTCACCCAGATCAGACAGAGAGACTGAGCCTCCCCTAGACCTGGAATCCCTCCTGTGTTTTCCATTTTCACCTGCCACTACTCAGCCTACCAAGCCCTGCATTTCTGTGACCTTGCTTGGCAGGAAAATCAGAATCTCTGCAGGTGGCCAGCTGCCATGGACATTCATTTTTTCCAGTTAGAGGAAAACAGAGGGTGTTACCTCTACCCATGATTTTAAAACAGCAGCAGAGCAGAAACCCATGGACGACATCCAGCATCCTAGTCAACATGCCACTTTTGGAAGCCAGTAGTGCTCTCCTCTGTGCAACAGAAGACATAGCATTCCCCAGATCTTTTGGAAGAACCCTAGCAATGATGGTTTGAAAAAGGTGGGTGGGGAACATGGAGCCCCTGAACCATGGTTGCCTCTTCAAGCAGAAGAAGGGAGGCACTGGGCACCTTGTGCAGCTGAAGGTTCAGTCTGGTGCACTTACTGCCCCAAGGGACTGCCCTGGGAGCTCTAACAGCCTAAAGACCTGTGTTCCCATGGTGAAAGATGATCTGGGAAAGCACATGAAATCATGATAGAGCACAAGGCGCTCAGGAGACTCCCTTTTCCTTCTCTGATGGATTTCTGGAGTCCTTCCCTGTATTTTCCCCTGACTCTAGCTCTCCCGTTTGGCATCTTTCTGTTACACAATTTGGCTCCTCAGATGTTCCCTTTCAAAGCAGCAGTTTGGAACAGGAATTAAAGAGGGCAGCAAAAAGCCTTAATCAGACACCTGGCTTTATAAATAAGACAAGTACTTATTTTATTGCACTGTTTAATAATATATTTCTTTTCTATAGCTGCAGTGGTGAGGAGGCAGAGCAGCAGCAGGTAGGACTGTTGTTAATTCTATATATCACTGTAAATTATTAACCTTAAAATGTGTAGAGAGGAAATTGCACCTTATTTTAGCATTTACAACAATATTTGATCAAGCGTGGTTTAAGCCTATATACAATATTTGACACTAGAGGGAGTACATAATTTATTTTATGAAAATAAACAAGTCTTGTTTTTTGACTAGAAAATGTATCAACAGGGGAAAAGCAAAAATATTCAAAGAGAACTTTGTTCCTCTACTTCATATTATACTCAGAGAAAAAATGGAGCTGAGAAGATGCCTTATCTAAGGAGGTTATGCAACTGTGTCTGTAAAAGCCAGTGTGGGGCAGATAACCAGTCAGCCTGTGCTCAATTTGTGTTTGTGTCTATCGAGTCTGAACACATGGGGTGAGTAACTAACCCACGGGATAACACACACAGACATCTCTGCCCACAGGTTTCTATCTCTGGTGCTGCTGTGTTCCCACTGTTCCCCACAAACACCGCAGTGTCTGAACAGCTATGATCTCTCCAACGTGTTTATCCTCTCAACATGCCTGGGAGCTAGGGAAGAAGTACTATCCTCTTTTATAGCTAGAAAATCAGGCACAGAGAAGGTGAAAGGTGCACCCACAGCCTGGTGGGAGGCTGTGGCAGAAATTAAGACCGTGGCATGTCTGTGCACCCTTGTTCAGGTTCCTAATTCATCTCTGGGTACAGCAGGTTGTTAAGCTGCAAGGTGCCTTTGCCTGGTTGTTTTTTTCCTGACCAGGGGTACAGAGGTTGCCCAGAGAATTCTGAGTTGTGTTTTTTGTGTAATTGGATAGACATGTCACCGTGACCCTCTCTCCAGTCCCTGTTAGCAGGAGGGGAGTCAGGCTCAGGCTGGCATGGAGACCATGCCCTTTGCAGGGTGCTGTGAGGAGAAAGCAGCTCCCTCGCTCCTGGGAGGGTAAGAGGACATAGAGAACAGCCCCCACTGATGCTGTGACGGTGGCTGTCATCTCACACAGGCTGAAGCAGATAATTTTGTCCTCGTTCTGAAGTAGACACAAAATCAAGGAATATACAAATGCAGTAATTCAGGACAACCTGTATAGTTTCACAGCCCAAATATCTTGATTATCAGGTCACTCTCAGCATGTGACAGTGTCTATATCCATGATAATGCCATTATCAGATACAGAGTTCTCCTAAAAGTCTCTTTATCAAGGGGAGGATTTCTTTTAAGTGGTAGAAACAAGGTCAGTTCTGAAAATGACATCACCTTATTACCACTGTACATGACAACAACTTCTCAGAGTCCCTTCTGAAGTCTTCCACTGAGGCCTCCTTCAGCCCACCTGGCACTGCACTTGTTAAAGCAACAAGTAACTTCAGCAACTCATCCCATTAGGGCTTATTATGCAGTGAAATTGCACTTTGTGCTTTTAATAGAAGTTCTTATATCTCTAGCTGAGGATTTGGTTTGTTGCACAGTGGTTTGAAGATAGACATTCAAGTGTAAAACACTAGTATTTATAGGTGGCTCTTATTTCCCACCAATCACAGACACCAAATATAGAAGCCATGCCAAGGTATCATGCTTTGGCCCACCCACAAACACACTTGTCCAGGCTAAGAGAGCTCAATGAATAAAAGCACCAATGTAGATCTTCCCCTATCCCCATTTCTCCTTCAGAGCAGTCAGTGCTTCCATCCTTGCTGATGTTTGGTTGCTCAGGCTCCAGGGCTTCCTGAAAAAAAAAAAAACACCTCAGCAGCATTCCACTCCTGGGAAGAGCCCTATTTATGCTTAAGATTTAAGGAGCTGACTCTCACTCCCATAAATGTTTTCTAGAACCTGTGTAATGATTTGTTACTGAGGAAATGCCCGTTGGGATCCTGAAGAATCCATATAATGCAGTGCAGCTGCATTTGAAGATTTGTTTGCACACAAAAAACTTACAGAGAGCTTTGTATGCCTAAGAAAGGTAAGATCTAAGCTATCCAGGGGGCACCTATAGTTAAGCATCAGGACCTTCTTGTCTGTTTTGCTCAGATATGAAATGTTTCTCTTCCTTTCAACTGCAACCCATTGAAAACACAGTTTTTTTTACTCCCTCCTGTGTACATACAGAAAGAACAACAAAGAAATCAAAAGTAGGTGATGAAACACAGTATTCAGTGTCTACCCAAACACCAGAGCACATAAAGTCTATCTCCTCAAGTCAAAATTTTATGTGGAATAGGAAGCACTGTGTGAAGGAAACCACTGCAACCCAGGAACATGAAGGAATTGGGGCAGTCAACTCCTCATTGAATACAGATTTTTCTGCATCTAAACACCCAAGTCTTAGCCCCTTTTCTGTCAAATGGGGTTGTTAAACCTGGAGAAGAGATGACTCTGGGGAGACCTTACAGCACCTTCCAGTACCTAAAGGGGACCTACAAGAAAGCTGGAGAGGATCTGTAGTGAAAGGACAAGGGGAAATGGCTTAAAACTGAGAGTGGATATTAGAAGATTAGATTAGGAGATTAAGAGATTAGATATTAGGAAGAAATTCTCTCCTGTGAGGGTGGTGAGGCACTGGAACAGGTCACCCAAAGAAGCTGTGGATGCTACACCCCTGGAAGTGTCCAAGGCCAGGTTGGATGGGGCTTGGGAAACCTGGTCTGTGGAAGATGTCACTGCTCTTTGCTGAGGGTTTGAAACTAAGTGACCTTTAAAATCCCATCAGAAGCAAACCATTCCCCTATTCAAATAGGGGAAATATCTCTACATATTGGGAAAATAGACTTTTCAAAAAAACCTGTGAGACACTTGGGTGAAGTGGTGTAGAAACAGTCACAGAAACAAAACCCAATTCATATTAAAAAGAGGGCAGTGGATGGACGAAGGAATAAAAACACTGAACAGAGGAATAAAAGGCCTTGACTAGTTTTAGAAAAAAGATGGAGGAAATAAAAGCATGGGAAGAGCCAAAGCCTCAGGGAGAAAGTGATAAATTTTTTTGTAAAACTGCATGTACAGAATATCATAATGAAAAATACAGCAGCATTGCCAGGGGACATGGCTGCTTGGGAAGCAGAAGCTGAGCATCCAGGAAGTCAGGAAATAGCACCAGAGTCCCGTGTTTATTATTCAAAGGCAGATTATGTTCAGTTTTTACATGGGTTTAATACCGTATAGGCAGAATTTTGCATGGCTTGATGCATTTTCATATGTGATTAGAAATAAGAACAAGTTTGGTGTTCTGAGGCTGTGGTACACCTTTGCTGTGTCCGTGAAGGCACATTCATAGCCTCTGGCTGGAAATCCAATGTAAGACCACTGCATCTTCCAGCTTCCCCTTGTTGCAGCAGCTGCTCCCAGTGAAGGAGCCCACCTCCCACTTGTATACCTTGCACTGACACCTTCCCCTTGATTGTGTTTAGCTCCATGCAAATTCATGTGTCCATAGAAATTGTATCTGTGTATCTATCTCTCATGGTTCCTGGTTTCAGTAATCTCTTCTAAACTCTTATTATGTTCAGTGCTTAATTCTGCTGATGAAATTGGTATTTTTATTGGCTCATACTGCATTACATGTGTGCACTGACTTTTAAAAAAATCAATTAACTCAAATGGGGGGATGTCAGAATGTGCTAGTCTGTATCACAGCTCAAACAAAGCTGCCAGCCCTGCCAGCAGCTTTCAGTGTTAGAAGTTGAGTAAATGGAATATTTAACTTTTACTTTTCCCCTTAGGTACTTGATAGGGAAAGGATATCAATGATCCAAAGATATTATCACAGAGACTGACTCCAGACAGTTGTGGCTCCTCTCACCATGAGAAATGTAAACACTGAGTGCTTTTTAGACTTGTTGCTGAATTGAGTGCTCACAGGAGGGTTGATCAGTTAGAGCAGTATCGAGCCAGACCCACTGCGGGGAGCACGTAGCACCAACTCCTTTCCTGGGTCACTGCTAAAGCACTGCTTCTTGGCTAAGGTGCAACATACCTGCTATCCTATTTGGCACCCCTTCAGTAGAAGAGCACACATAAATTTTTAGTGCTTGGAGCACTTAGCATTTAGATTGAAGTAGGAGAAAGCAATTTACCTTTGCCTACTATTGCCACATGGTAAAATTACACTGACCTTGACAGCATCTTTTGTTTGCCTGGAGCACTCTGAATTCAGGGGGATGTTGGCTGCATGATGAACAAAAATTAATTGCCATCATGGTTAAAATGAAACACCTGACTGAAAACTGAGGGAACATCTTTAACTGGATTCCTCTAATCAGACTCACAAAGCAAGCTCAGTATCTGAGAAAACTCTGGTTTCAGATAAGATCATTTCAGATGAAAAAAGTCCTCTTTCTGGCCATGGGTTGCTCTTCATACAGCAACCAGAAGGACTTTTTTTGCTCCAGAGGCAGAACAGCACAAACCTTTTCCTGATATAAATGCAAAATAAGCCAACATGTCTAGTGATGTATGGAAATCTGTGGTGTAGAAAGCCAATTTCCAGATAAGAATTTCATTTCCTGTAGTCAGGAACTATTCAATAAGAAGTGGGGGTGAAAGAAATTGCAAGAATTAAAATAATTGCATTAAGCTACTTTCTTCCTCTCCAGATACACCATTATCTAATCTTTTGCATTTCTAATAAGCAGTGATCAGGCACCTAGTTTGTCCATGGCTGATGTTCTGTGGAAGAATTTCAACTAAAAAAATGATAAAGTAAACCTTCTACCATAAATTCTTTCAAAATGTGATTCAATATGTGTGGCTGTAGAAGTAATTTGGTTTTTACAGAAAGGGGGTGATGAAAATGTGTGTGTCATGCCTGAATTAACACCCTTACAGGTGGACTTTTGCAGGCAAAAATCAACCCACCCAAGTTTTTAGCCAGAGATTTTTGCCTGAAAGCTGATATTTCTAAGTTGCCCTTCTGGTAGAAGGAACAAAAACCAAAAGCCTCACCAAGGAAGAAAAGCACAAGCAGACATTGTAGACAATAGAACCACAAATGGCAGGATCACTCCTGTTTTTTGTCTTGGTTTGGCAGAATGGGGGTAAAAGCCTGAAGTATGAAGGGACTTCACCAAGGGAAAAAGCAAGGGCAAGTCTTGGAAGATCATAGAAAGTTGGAAAATAATTTTGAGATCATCAACCTAGCATTACCACTGTGCTCATCATTAAATGATGTCCTCAGGTGTAATATCTGCATGTCCTTTGAACACTTCCAGGGATGCTGACTCCATCCCTTCCCTGGATAGCCTCTTTTAGTGATTTACAAACCCTTCCACAAAAAATCTTTTCCTGATAGCCAGTCTAAGTCTCCTCTGGCACAGCCTGAGGTAATTTCCTCTCATCCTGTCACTTGTTACCTGGAGAAGAGGCTGCCCCCCACCTGGCTACAAACCTCCTTTCAGGTTCTGTAGAGAGTGACAAATCTCCCTTGTGCTTTCTCCAGCTGTTCCCCATGAGACCTGTGCTCCAGACCCTTCCCCAGCTTGTTGCCCTTCCCTGGACTCATTCCAGCTCCTCAGTTTCTTTTTGCAATGAAAGGCCCAGAACTGAGCACAGGATTCGAGGTGTGGCCCCACCAGTGCTGAGTGCAGGGAAACCCTGCCCTGGTCCTGCTGGCCACACCACTGCTGATCCAGGCCAGGCTGTTTGTTCAGCTGCTGTCAACCAGCACCCCCAGATCTATTTCCTCCAGGCAGCTTTCCAGCTCTCTGCCCCCAGCCTGGAGCCCTGCTTGGGGCTGTTGTGACTCAAGTGCAGGACTTGGCACTTTGCTGTGTTTCTGCTATTCAGGGAAAGAGAAGAATGCACACACTTTCCTCTGTGAAAGAACTATTTTCCTCTTTCCAGTCATTTAGAACTATGAATGCACTCCTAAGGAGGGGGAATGAAAGGAACATTAAATCTAAGGAGTGATTTAGGAAAAACATAACTTTCAGAAGGACAATTTTGGCATTAATCAGTTTATAACATGCTTTTAAATATAAGAATGGTTAATGAGAAGTTCTCCCTTCTCACTTTATGAAGAGATATAAAAGAAGTGTAGTGTGAAAAGAAAAACCTCAAGAAGTTAGAATCAGATCAACATACGCACTGTTAAACTTGTATGAGCTAAAAGTTGTAGGTTTTCTTCATCATTTGAAGGAAAGGAGCAATCTTTTACTGAAATTCTGAACAGAGATTCTATCTATTTTATATAAGAAATCTTGACTTTACAACCATGTAAAAATAAAAAGACATCACTGTTTTGTGGATTTCCAGTCTCAGAATTTAATGAAATATTTCACATTTCCCTTGTGAGTCTATATTCCTTCACAAAATAAATGTAGTTTTTTAGTTTAAAAAACCCTCAAATTGTTAAAATACTGACCCTTTAACATCACCACCACTTCCAGCAGCACCCCTTGCTCTCTCCTTGGCTAAGGAAATCCCCATCTAGGAGACTGTCTCCAACCTTCTGCCCCCTCTGCCAGGCTTCTAGGAAGAAGAAAGGTAACCAGCCACCTCTGATCCATTGGACAAGAAGGGATAGGAGGCTGCTATGGGTTCACAGAAGTCAGTTCTGCTGTCACAAAGCCTCTCACTCAGCCCACTTGATTACCAACATGAAAAGAGAAAGCTGTAACAGAAGAGAGTTCAAGAATACTTAGCTCAGGAGCTGTCTGCCACCATGGTTATTATTTAGCCTTTTGTGGGATGATTGCAGTTGATCACCTGCCCATAAATGTGAAGGAAGGTAAATCTGGAATTTGTGAATTCATCTGTTGTGTTTTGACAGGAGAGAGGCTTTTGGCAGACAGTTAGTGGAAATAAACTCTCTCTCCAGAGCTCAGTGCCATGTTGCAAGTGCTGGAGAGTATTTTTGCCCTCTCATCCACACTTTTCAGAGAGGCTGCAGTTCTACCAGCTGCAGGGCTCTGAATCAAAAGTATTCCTTAACATGAGGGAAAAGTCCATCCACCTGATACACAGAACTGTCAAATATGTTTTTCCACAGAGAAGTTTTGGGCATAGGCTCTTTTTAGGTACTTTAGGAGGATGTAGACATACAACCTCAAGAACAGATGTTAGATCAATTCTAATCCTTGATGCTATCAGTTTGTTTTTTTTTCTTTCAAGGGAAGATTCCATCCTTTAGGAGAAAAAATCACCAACATAAAAACCAAAGTGCTTTTCAGTTTAATTAAATCTGTGATTACTGAGCTACATCCTTAGTACCACAGAGCAGTATCACTGATGAGGGAACATCAAAAGCTTGCCAAGCTTAGGTCAATTAGATAAGTACCCCAAGCACAGCTGCTAATCTGAATCACTTCATAACTAGTTTTAACCATTTGAGACTGAAAATGAAGCTCAGTATTTCATACAAACAGGCATACCCATGTGATATACCATACTTTTTTCTTCCATGAAGACTGGAAATTCCCATTTCAGTATCTGTTTCCATAAAAATATGAATAATACCTTAAAAAAAAAAAGAGAGGGAAAAGTTTGGCTCAATTTAAGTTTAAGCTTTAAATAAACTCCCAGTAGGGTGTGGAGCTCTGATGTCCTCAGGACTTGTTACAATAAGATATAAGATAGTGCCAATAAAGAACTTCAAGTATTTAAAATGCGCTCTCTATAAGCCCAAAGAGAAACAAAGTGGAAAGGTAGAGTGGATTCAAAAGGCTAAGGCTGGGATTGGCCTAACTGACCTTAAAACAAGATATCAAAAGAAAATTTCTAATGGTGGGGTTTGAGTAGCTGGTCTGGGCCCCATAAAGGGGTTTAAGCCTGTATGCAAACATTATCTGTTGCTGTTTTAAATCTTCTGATGGGATGAGCACCCTGTGGATTGGGCTGTGACCAGCGGGTTGGCTTTCAAGGCTTAATGCTTGCCAGCAGCCTCTGGGTGAGGCAGTTCAGCTTGCTGTAAGGAAAGGTTTCTTTACACTAGACAACAGTATGTTATTCCTGGGTTTTATTACACATTTGTCTTCCGGGCTCAGCAGCCTCTGGGTGGACTCATCGTGTCTCTGGGTGAGAAGGACCACCCTGCACTCCTAGGCATGTCAACTGCTGGCAGAAGAGAGGGACCCCCTAGCCATCACCCAGCTGGAGGAAGCTGACAGCAGATCACAGCATCAGGCAGGGGCCTGGGAATGGGAAAGGCTGGGGAAGTCCATGGGCAGTGTTCTCCAGGAAGGCTTTGATAATTCAACAACTCTAGAGCACCTGTCCCTTTCTTTTTGTTATGCTTACCCAACAGAGCCCCATATCTCTCTCCCTCTGGCTTTATACCCAGAGCCATCCTTTCTGCATGGCAGTGGGAGAGAGGCACGGGGATGGAGATGTGTGGTGTGGGTTACAGCCCTGCTGGTGTGGGTGCTCACACAGGAACACCCAGCCTAGGATGGGACTAATCACCCTGATTGTGTGTGTAGCTGGCAGCACAAAAACACACAAATGGTCACACCCACTCAAGCCAAAACTGAGCTAGCTCAGCATCACCTTTCTGTAGGATACCTAGTAGCAGGATGAACATACATGGCATTTCCTCCAGACACCCAAAATTGTACTTTCACAATTTCAAGCTGTTTTCTGTCAGGATCTTCCTGGGATAGATATGGGTTTTGTACTCTCTCGCCTCCAAAGGCTTTCCCATCTTTGAGTGTCTCCAATGTCCTCTGAACTTGTAATGGCTTTTTGTAGCTCTGTATTAACACCACTCCCCCTCATCCCTTATATTGAAGAAGAAAGACAGTGACTGTTTCTGAGCATCTTCACCATGTTCTTTGTACTGTAGACTGCTTTCACTGAATTGTCTCTCTTCCAGATGGAAACCTTCTGTCCTGGTAAAGTCATTGCCTATACTGAAGCTTTCTGTATCTAATCAGATATTGAAGCTGCTTGCACTTTTTACTTTGCCCTGAACATTCTTTGGTTTTGCTGTACCATTTTTGAGATGAGCAGACCCACAGACTAATCTAACACGGGTCAGTCAAGAATTTGCACACTAGCACAATGTTCTTCCTTCTTTTATTCTTCATTCCTATCCTACTGTGCCATAACACTTTATTAGAGGTTGGATTTTTTTGACCACTACTGACCAGTGCTGAGCTGGCACATTCATGGATCTGCAAAATAGGTCCCAAGGTCGTGCTCCTGAATGCTAATGGTCATCTCACAGCATGCCATTTTGGCTGTGAAATTAGCAAAATTGCTTTTTCTCCCCTATGTATCCCTTCACATTTATCTACACTGCCATTACATTTACCATGTTTTTGTCTTGTCACTAAGTCTCATTAAAGTACTACTAAAGCCTTACTCTTAAAGTCAGCCCTTGTCCTTCACAATATAAATATTTTGCTGTTGTCAACAAACTTTCCCCTCTGTTCACTGCCTTTTCCTGGTTGCATATTATTGCCCTGACAGCAAGGGTTGCACGATGCAGCACTGCAGAATTACTCTGGCCCCCTCTTCTGCTTACTACCTTTTAAACATGTTTTTATTATGCAATGATTTTCTTTCTTGTGATAGAGAAGTCCTTGGACTCCCTTAAAAGCCTGTAGTGGGGAATCAAGAAATAAGTTTGTTGAAAGGATTTAGATATCCAAGTAGTCTGTATGAACTGAATTGCTCTTCTCTGTATGTACATTGATCTCGTCAAACAACTCCAATCTGTAAAAATGGAAAAGGTCATCCTGTCTCTTTCCAAGCAAATCAAATTTATTGAAGTGTCAATGAATTTTGTTCTTCATTATATTATCTACTAATTTGCCTAGTGCAGATTTCAGACTTTCAGGTCTGTTCTTTCTCACATCTCCCCCAGCTCCCCTGGAACCTTTGCTAAAAAAAGTTGGCCAGGCATAAGATATTTGATAGTGGATAACAACTCTTTGGATATCAAGGGAGTTTTAAGCATAGAGTTATAATCTGCTGCTAGTCATTTAGTTATTTCACCCTTGAAGTCCTCTGAAACTCCTGGGTGGTATCATCTGGGTTTTGGCAACCTGTTGCTCTTCATTTTGTTTCAGTGTTCCCAGACCTGGTTCCTGGGCACAGCTATTTCAGACACACTTGCTAATGGAGTCACCCCATCCCAGAAAGGTTTCTGATGTGAGAATCTACTCTTTTACAGTGAACAAAGTGGTGCAAAGGATTCGTTTAGTTTTTCTAATAGCTTTATTTTCTCTGAGTGTTTCCTTCGAACTCTGGTAATCAGTGGGGTTCACTGAATTTCTGGCAAGTTTCCTGATCCTGATGTTCAGGAAAAAGAGATTTATTGCTAGTTTTGATTCCTTTTGCTAGAAACTCATCAAACCCCTTTTTGGCTGTCAAATTGTCATTGTACATGTAATCTTCCAGAGTGTCTGTTACTTTCTAATTTATTCACTTGGATCCAACTTTAGCTGTTTGAAGGATTTGCAGTTATTCTTCTAATAACCTCCCTTATCTCCCCATTTTCAAAGCTACCATGCACTGCCCATTTTCAAGTCTACTTGATGAATAATGTGCACTGGCCTTGTGCTTACAGCACAGTACCCTTTAGCAGACATCATGTTTTCAGGAAATAATTAATTTTCTTTGTTGTCCTATTTTGTTTCTTTTATACAAAATTCCTCATTTACATAAGTTTGTCCTCCAAGCCAACTCCATAATTGCCTATTTTCTGATCAATATCCTTAAGCACTTCCTCTATGCAATAGTTATTGACTGTTTCATATTACATTCTTACACAATATCTGGACCATTTACATGTAAATTTATTGAAGTCTGGTGTTTGTTACTGCCCTTACTGCCTCTCTGGCATCTCAGAATTTCCCCATATTCTGCAGCTGGTGTCAACATCCTGGACACAGAGGCAGCATCATGCAAAATGTTCTTCCCCTGCTCTAGTGGCAATTAGGTCTGTAATTTATATCTCCACAGATTTTATGTTTCATACTGATGGGGTAACTTGTTAATTTTATTGATTCTAGGACAGCTTACTCTATGTGCTGAATATCTGGTATTACAGTATCCCACTCACCATTCTCTTTCCACTGTATTTCTGATGCTTGATGCCTTCACTTAGACTACACATGCCTGTTCTTTTACCTTATTTCTTAAAAAGGTGTTAAATGCTCTGTCTTCCTGCCTCTCTTTCCCTGGCAGACGTGGGCTCCAGGGGTATTTCAGAGACATCTACCATAGAAATCCTGACTGTCAGCACCTCAGAGTTTCAGCTTCACCTCTAGCACCTTGCACCACCTCTCGCCCACTCTCCCTTCTCCTTGCCTTTCTTTTCCTACAGTACTGCTATCCACATGGACCACAACCATCTGGTGCTCTGCTGCACTTCTTGGGAGCTGATCAAGCCTCTTCATTAAGGCCCTTTCCACTGGATGCTAAATCCACACAGATTCTGTGGTTCCCTAAACAGATTTTCTTGTCTGGATGATCCCACTGACCTTCTCTGGCTTTACCCAAGCACCGTGTTGCACCTTGTGTGACCACGGGCTGCAGGTGCTTTTTGCACAGCATTCCAAAAGCTGCAGAAATAAATGAAGCCAAGTGCATCCCAGGTCAGAAACTCAGCTGCACCCGGGGTGCTTTCAGGAGCCTGCAGGTACTTCAGTGTGAATCTGTCACTGGAAAATCTCGCTAACAACATAACTGGGTAGCTCTGACCCCTGAGGGGCTATTCAGGAGTAGAAAATCAAGAAGCTGCATGGGAATTGGCAGGATTTGGGTCTGGATGTGTGAATTTAAGGCAAGAATTTGCCTTCCTCTCTTCTGTTAATTAAGCAGAACAACTCCAGCAGCTCAGATAAACATGTAGGATTTTAATAAAATGCACAATTACAGAGCTGATGATTGGGATGCTAGTGAATACCACGTAAATCTTTTCACACATTTCTCTGAATCAGTATTTTTCCCTCATTCAGTTTTCCCTGGCAGGGGGATGGGATGTCTAGGCAGGCTCATCGTAACAGAAACAATACTTTGAGTGAATTTTCATATGCAAACCCTGCATAGAAGAGGGGAGAGACATAAGGAAGTAGTAGCCAGTTTTGTTAGCACCTTTGCTTTGTCTTTCATGGAGCTGCTTGTACTGGTAACATGTAAAATCAGTTTTACACATGAGCAACCAGGCGAGTTGTTGATCCTGAAAGCTGTTGTAATTTGTGTTCATTTAATTAGCTCAGTGCTGGTGTTGCCCTGTGTGCGCCACTGACCAAGCCATGTAATCTCCTCCGTAGGTGTGCCGGAGCACTCCTAAGTCCTGTGATGAGATTGTGCAGAAAGCATTAACCTTCTTTGTCTGACCCTTTTATTTGCACTCCCCCCAGGCTTTCATTCATCTCCTCTGCTAGATCAATTAAAAAAGGAAAAAAAGAAAGCATCTCCATTGGCTGGTCTGCTGGCACATGTGTCTGACGTGAGAACAAATGCTTACAAATGCACAAGAACTCAAATACCATGAGTTACGTTTTAAAGACAGTGCTCGGGGTTTAGCAGCCTGATTCCCACTGACATTAATGGAAGGCATGAGGCTAAATCATAGTGCATTGCATTCAGATCTGACCCCAGAAGACATTTCCTGATGGGAAGGGGCACAGCCTGAGAAATAAAAGTTTATAGAAGCAGAGAGCTGAAATAATCGGATAAGAACTGGGAGACATAGGTGCAAAACTGAATGAATTACGATTCTGATAAGCTTGCGTGTGAGCAATAAATCCCTAAGATGAGCGGGGAAAAGAGAGAGCTTAATCACAGTGGCAACATTTATGTATTTTTACTCAGTGGAAAATGTTATAGGCTTGACCTCATTTTTATTTACCAGATCTGAAGATGCTGATGTCCTCTGACAGCGAGCACTGAGTGACAGCCCGCAAAGCCTACAAGCTGCAGAGCACTCAACTTCCCAGCAGGTGGCTTGGGCAGAGCAAATCAGGCTGGGGCTTTGGGGAAAAAGAACTTAAAATAGCTACAAAAGAGTAGCAGACAGTTCATTCATGGCTTATTGATGCCACAGATCTTAGTTACATTTCACGGTCTGAGGCATAAGGAGAAAGATCTTTCCCAACCCTGAATCCTGCATCAATATTACATGATGGTTCAGTTTAAAGTATTAGGATTGTTTGTCTTTTATGATTTTGAGTCGCATTGTGATGCCAGTTTACATAGCTGGGCATCTAGTCTGCAAGGTTTGGGAGATGAATTTAGCCTCCACTTGGGGATTGGTGAGCAGGAGTGGATCCCAAGGAGAGAACAGGCAGCTGAGGCTGGGTTTTTGTGGCATGCAGCTCAGCCAAATGAAAGGCATTAGCACGCACCCACTGCAGGAGATCTCATGAGCTGACACGAGGACAGTTCTTTGAGGCTGACAGTAACATTTTCAAACTGCTGTTGGAAATTATTAGCTCAAGTTTCTCAAGTTCCCTAAGTTCTGTTCCTGTGACACTTGGAAGGTTTTTAAAATAGAATCCCTTAGGTTTAGGGAGGCAGTCTGATGGAAGAGTGAGACAGTAAAAGCAGGCAGGAGACTGGTTTTTCAAAACAAGCAAACACAAAATCCTTTCTTCCCTCTGTTCTTCCCACACAATTTTCTGAAATACTATATTGTTTTGATAATTTGTAATTTACAGCAAACCACAAGAAGCATTGCCAGCATAAAGTAAGCAAAATCCTAGGATTCAAAATATGAGCAAGTCACCATAAAAGTGATGGAGCCAAGAAGAAAGATTTTATTTTGGAAAAGGAACAAAAGAATAATGAAGACCAGACCTAGACTGCTAACATTTGTGAACTGGCTTACAAAGAAAAAGTATCATCAACTGTATAAGTCAGGAAGCCAACAAGAAGGATCCAGAGAAGGATGCACAGAGGATTACTCAAAATGGTAGAGTTTCTCTCTCCCAGCTGGAACAAGAAATATGACAATTTTCAGCAATCCTGAAACACCCCAGCAATCCTGGGAAAGAGCAGTGCCTTTTATGAGCTCCACATCAGAGGGAGGGCTGCATGCCACGAAGTAGGCAAAATGCCTGCTAGATCATAAAGCAAACAGTTGTTGCAGAGTTGAACAGTGTGAGCAGGAAAATGAAGCTGTTTGATGAGCTTCCTCTCCAGCAATGGCCCATGCCACTCTGTCCTTCTCTGCTTATGTGCTTGGGTGGGAACATCCACGGGGTTTATCCATGGTTTCACCTGACATGGTAACTGAGCGTCAAGGACAATGTTGCTCACGCTTAAAGAAAGATGTCTCTCATCAACTGTGGGAATGTTCAGTAGAATATAGAAATATCCTTTTAAGCTGCAGCCACATAGGCTTGATCATTGTAATTATGGGTAATGGAATGGCTCTGGATCCTACTCTATGTTTAGAAGTCAGAATCAGGGCATTAATGTTTTTAGACAAAGATAGGATCTGATTTCTCTTTCCAGAGTGGCTCCTCATTCCTCTCAACTGAGCAATCATAACATTCATATTCATACACTACATTTCTTCTCCAAAACATTGCCCTTGGTCTTGCTTAGTTTGGTGTGAAAACTGCTTGCAGTCTCCTAACAGCGCCCCAAAATTTCCTACTCTAATTGCAATTGTGCTCTGTAAAGAAGCACTGTCACAGCAAATGTAAAAAGGGTCAAGGCAGAGCCGAAAAGCAAAAGCGACATACCTAATCAAAAGGGAGACCTTTCTGGTCGTAAGCTGTTTGTGGAGGCTCTGCCAAATCCAAGAGCAGTGTCTGATTTGACCTCTTATGTTAATAGCCTTAGCATTTCCAGCCTTTTTCTGACACTTGTCTCTGCTACATCTGCTGTAAGTGGTATTTAAATGAGCATTTTTTTACTTGGAGTGGATTTGGTTTCATTCTTATATTTAAAAAGTAGCTCTTTCAAAACAACCAGGAAAAACTCGGGAAAAAACCTCTGCGTGGCAAGAGTCCCAAAATTCATCTCTGAAAACACACAGAGCTGCACTCTTTTTAAAGTGCCAGTTCTGTGAAATCCTTGGCAGTCCCTGCAGTGCACCAAGTGCCTTCAGTTCTCAGGATAGTACTTGCAATTTAAAGCTGCTCAGGAGGCTGCAGGATGAAGCTGCTAGTGCTAAAAAATATGCTCCACTTCTTGCCCATGCACATACCCAACATGTCAATGCTGCAGTCATTAAAGAATTACAGGCTCTCACAGAAGGCATGATTTTATATCCTTGGGATTAAATCTGGTGCTTAGCCTTATTTTTCAAACAGAGAGATAAAACACATCCATAATAAAACAGATTAGCAGAGAAAATATGGGGTTTCTAAAGTAAGTGACAGTGTAAAGCAACAATAAAGCAATACAGAGCTCACTGGTGGTTTTTCTGCTTCTACAGTGACACCAACTGAGAAATTGCATCTGGTGATGACATCTGTCTATGTTCAGTGGTTATTTATTCCACTGAAGAAAAATTAGCCATGTAGTCATTCTGAAAATACTTCCTTACAGAGCATGAAGATGTTGACTTGCTTTCTAGGGATGAAGAATTCAATTTTGCAGGGGCTGAGTGACCTCCTTCCTCCACAAGTTTTCCTGATAGCAGCTGAGGATGCTTAGCACATCACAGAAATGCATTTCAGTTCCAGGGAGTGAAATCCTGCCTCTTCTGAAGTTAATGGGAGTTCTGCCATCAATATGGCTAAGATTTCTTCCTAGGTCTGTAAGGCAGATCTGTCTGCTGTCTGCATATGCATTCTTGGACACTCCGCTAGCGGTGGCCACTGTTATGGTGCACATAAAACCTGATAACCAAAAACTCTTTTTTTTTTCTAGGACCTCCTATAAAATATGAACATCCGACAAGCCTATGCTCATCTTCCATTCACAACCCTCTCTGAAGTGTGGAAAAATGAGGAGGAGAATGTTTGTGATGATTTAGGTATCTGCTGGCCAGCTCTGATGTGCCTTGCAAAAGGATTGGCCCCATTGTAGAAGGGATCACATTCATCTGAATATGAATAAACATAAACAGTGCTCAGAAGCTACTGCCCAATTTCATATCCTGCCATCCCTCTTCCACATATTGAATTAGTGCATTTATAATGGCATCTCTGTTCATTTAATAAATTTAAATTTCAATTACAGACCACTAACAATTAGTCATACAGACTAGATATGACAGATGGGCCTCATCCATGGTTGATTACACTAAAAAATGTTATGTGAGTCTATTTTTAAAATACTATCATTCTAATATCCTTTCTGCATGCAAATAGCTGAGAAGTTCATAATATATTAATGAGAAATTTAGCTTCCTGATAATATTGCAATTTGCACAGAGTATGAAGTTTATATTATAAAAGGGTTCATTATTGTCTCTATTATCTGGGGTTCCTTAGTAAAAATTATAGAAATATTTGTGTATAGACATATAGCACAGTGGATTAATTTGGTTAGTCTTATTTCTCTACATGGTTTGAAACATGATTGAAAACATCAAACCAGAAAATTTATCCATGGCATGGGTATGCCTGAATAATATGAGGGGCTTTATGTTTGCCTTTGACTCCCTTGGATAACTGATATTTTAAAACTCAGCTTTGAATGGACAACTACTAAAAATATATCTCATGATGAAAACAAAGGCTCCTCCCTCCCTCCCCAGCACGAACAGAGTAAGTTGTATTTGTTTTTCCCTTTGAAATGCTCATGTAGCCTCATGTAAACTAAATAAATGGAGGATTTTATATTCCTTCAAAAGGACTTTAACTAAGATTTAAACAGTCCATAATATTTGCATACTCTCTCTATATTTTTTAGCCTCTGAGACTCCCATCTAGTCAAACAGAATAAAGTGATCACAAAAATGTTACAAAGAGGAGCATGTTTGAATGGCATTAGACTTCTGATTTCAGTTCTCATGTCCTTTCAACCCTATTCACAAATGCTTCTTTTTGTAGATGGCTAGCAAACTGAATTATAACACCACGCTACAAGGAATGATTCTCACAGAAAGCAGTCTTTCTCTTTAAAAAGCACATTTTTTAAAAAGTGATTTACTTGCTTTTCTGGAAACAACTACAGAAAAAAAATATCCTGTATTAAAGACAAAAAGGTAGGAGAAAGTCCTTTTGAGGAACACCAATGAGAAAATCAGGAAAAAGCATATCAGATAACACAAAACTACCTGAGAGAACCACTGACCTTAAAATATTTCAGTTTCAATCAGAGAAATTAAGGAGAAAGGGCAATTTTAAATGGAGATGTAAAAATAATCTAATTCAATTGCACCCTGTGTTTCATATTTATGGCACAAACCTTTGTCCTTTTCATTTATTTGTAGCAGTCACAGTAAACCTTTAGTATCTGGAGAGCTAGTTTGTCATTGATAGTCTCTGATGGCTATGAAAGATGAAATATAGATGGAATACAAATATCAGACCAGGACTTCAGGCTTACAACATATATAGCACTTCTGCAACTCCTGAGTAATAGAAAGAGCCATAAAGCAACTTAAATGATGTCCTGAGGAGCATTTCCATCCTGTCAGGACCCTGGGTGACAGCTCCTGCCACTGAGCAGCTGGGTGAGGAGGAGGCAGCACGGTGTAAATGTTACTCCAGGTCAGTGACCCCTTGCTGTTCAACAGCCCCCTTAGGTGTTACCACAGCTGAGGCTGGTATCTTGATGGTATCCCTTGGGAATGTCAAAAGAAAGGAATAAAAAGAGAGTGGAAAGTCCCTCTCTCTGTTCTCCCGTGCATCTGGTACCGTGCCGAGTGCAGCTTAGCTGCAGGGGTGGTGACAGGCCAGTGTGTGTAACCCTATTCAGAAAAAATCATGGTTGGTAATTCCGTTAAATCACTTTATCCCTGAGTAAAGCAAACATCAGAGAAGATTTTTGTATTCTTATTTTTACAGTTTTCTTGCTTGGCTGACAAAATAAATAAAATTTATATGCCTGTCTGTCCATCTGAGTCTATGAGGGTTTTCATGTTTAAGCTGGCTGCATTCCCTGGAGTAAATGCCATGTTGCCATTAATCACTATGTGATGATGTGCACTAAAACCAGCGTCTGTGTATGTGGCAAGAGAAGGGCTGCATACCACTCTGGAATTATATGCTGAATTCACTCATTTGCATGGCTTGCAAAAACCTCTTTTTCAGGAGGGGAAAAAACAGTACATGAAGGGAGCTCCAGGAGTGTTCCCAGGGCAGTGTTTAACCTATGATTTTCTCCAAATCCCTCAGTAGTTCTTCATTCTGCGCTAGCAGAAGAATCTGTGCTGCTGCATTACTGATTGCAAATTTTAACAAGTTTGAACCAGGCTCCACGGGCGAAGGTTAAGCCCCTGTAACTGCTGAGACAGCTCGGGGCTGATCCGGGGCTGACACGCTCCAGTTAGCTGGAGGTCCAGAGCTGTGCTGAGTTCCTGGTAAACAGCCCTCAGCCAGGTCACAGGGCAGAAATCACCATATCCCTGTGAAGGGCAGAAACCACCCCGCTAAGGGGTCAGCTGCTTCTGCTTCCTCGACACCTCTTGGCTCACCCAGGTTCCGAGAAGGGCTCCTTTTTGCAGCCTGAAATGCTATATTCCATATCCAACCTCGAGAAATGCCTGCCTGCTTGCACTCTGTTTGATGACAGATGCGTGGACCAGCTGTCCTTGCCTGGGAGGAGGCCAGTGAGGTTGGGATGCCCTCTGTGTTGGGGTCCCTGTCACCCTGTGGGGCACCTAGGCTTCTGTGATGCTGCATAGGTGATCTAAGGAAATCTCAGGGGCTCCACACCACAACTGTTTTTCTCATGTCTTGGTGTAGAGTTTGGAGCAATTTCAAATTATTCTAGATGTAAAAATTCCTGCTGTATTCTTCAATGGACAGATTTGTGCATATTAAATCAGCCAACATACAAAATATTGACTTGCACCTAAAAGGTAAGATGATAAAATGACTGAGAATGAGAAAATCATTGTAATGCTCTTAAGCAATGCTAAACATGTTATAGCAGATAAAATACTTGCTTCAGATTACAATTGTAAGAGAGACAGAAAGCAGTGATGCATACATGTTTGAAGTCTGAAAAAGCGATGAAACACAAAGTTTATTTTCTAGTTTCAATCCAAACACACCAGCATGAAAGACGATACAGAACTCATGCTGCTTTTTGCTGCAGACCACTGTTATTCCTGTGGGCGAGATATAGGAGATATATTATATTTATATAATTTTAAACTATGGACTGTCCCTCAGCCTCTGTCCTGTGGGGCTTCAGGATGGATCTTTTAAGGGATTCTCCTTTCATGCTTCTCCTCTATCTTTCTAGTCCTTCTCAAAGTGTGACCCGTGGGGAGCACACAATCCAACTCAGGGGTTTTTACTGTGGCAGCTCTGCAGAAGCAAAGAGGAGGCCTTGGGAGAGTTAATTCTGTGTCAAGCAGCATTAGCTGTAGCTCTGATTTCCAGTCGGAAATCCCTGGGGTTGGCTGAGGACAGTGCCACAGACAAGAGTTGGTCTCCTGATCTCTCTCCCGCCTCACTGATTACCCCAGGCCCACTGAAATACCTTGGGGCATGGGTTTGTTGTTTTTGTTGTTTTTTTTTTATCCAGATGATGAAGAGACAGTGCTGTGGAGGAATTATTGTCCTGCCATTGCCCCAGATTATATCAGGCTTTCATCCACTCCAAGTCAGAGGGAACAGTTTAATACTGAGGCTTGTAGCACAGTACTTCTGGAAAAGAAATCACTTTCTTTTTTTTTTTTTTTTTTTTTTTTTTCCCTTCCACATACTTCTTCTGGTTGTGGTTTAACCCAAGCTGGCAACTAAATATCACACTACCACTCACTCCCCCTTCCAAGTGGAATGGGGAAGAAGAGTAAATGTGAGGAAACCCTTGGGTTGAGGTAAAGACAATTTAATGGGACAGAGTGGAAGAGAATAAAAATAATGATAATAGTGATGATAATGATGATGATCATAATAGAAATTATGATAATAATGACGGTGATGGTGATGATAGCAACTATAATAACAACATCAGAATAATTAGGTTGCACAAAGCTAGTGATGCACAGTGCTATTGCTCACCATCCATGGACTGATGCCCAGCTAGCTCCTGAGCAGAGGTCCCTGACCAGCTTTCCCCCACCGTTTGTGTGCTGAGCACATTGTTACATGGTTTGGAATATCCCTTTGGCCAGCTGGGGTTGGACGTCTCAGCTGAGTCCCCTTCCAACCTCTTATCGCTTTTGAGTGACAGAGTATGAGAAGCTGAAAAGTCCTTATCTTAGCATAAACACCACTTAGCAACAACTGAAACCATCAGTTGTGTCATCAACATTATTTTCATACAAAATTCCAGACTCTATACCAGCTACCAGGAAGAAAAGAAACTCTATCATGGCCCAAAACAGAAGACTAATATTTCTTTGAGTTTTTTCAACATTATTCAATATATTGATATGCGAGACAATTGGAACAGAAACGTTTCCCTGTAGGAAGCTTTGTATCTAGGACCACATGAGTTGTAATGTCCCTCCTTCCCCAGGAAGCTGCATGGCTGCATTAAGGTTTTCCCTCCTGTGGCTCTCTCCTGTTAAAACAGACGCTCCTAAAGAACTATTCCAGCTGAAAAAACCCGAACAATGCTTGCCACAGAAAGCAGACAGGCATACAGACATTTCTCTTCAGTCTGAAATGGGGAAGCTGCAGGGTTTTCCAAGCCCTTTCTCTGACCCAGCCTCCAAGAGTTTTTCCGCTTTGAGAGCCTGTAGCTCTTGAAGCTCTCACTCACTGATGACAAAAGACATTTCATGATCACCTGATAACCTTGTTTTTATATGTACATTGCTTTTAAAAGTGATTGACGGTTCAAGCTCAATCCAATGATTCTAACAGCAGCCTCTTATGATTACTCTAACCACTCGGTTAAATCCCAGGCTTTTCTTAAATCCTGGGAATTGACAGCAATCTAAATACATGAATATTAACCTCGGGTCACTAGGGCTTAAGTTTTTGCAATGCACAAGTCTTGCATTAATACATTGTTAATTTTACTGATAAACGGGAGCAAAACATAATCTGATTCTGTTTCATTGTAATTATTATTCTTCTGGTTGGATATGGAAGTTACACAGTACAAAAAATACCATTTATAACAGTAGTTTTATTAATGCAAAGTGGGGCATCCCTATGTCCTAAAAATATGGTGTCTTGTGCATGGTAGGAATTCCTCTACAGAAATGAATACATTTTTTCTGAGAAAAAAATGGTCACATTGTCTGCTGGATTAATTCTGTGGAGTCATATAGTGAGGAAACCGCTAACATTTTTCCTCTGAAGGTCGTTATCCCCCCAGACCACAGAAATGCAATTTCAGACACTCGTTCCTTCTGTTGTGCCCAGAATGGTTTTGAACCACAGTGATCATGAGGTAAAATTTATGAGATATTCAAAACAGTCTTTAAAGCTCTGAAGTTCTCATTCTACCTGTTTAACCAGAAATATTCTCTATCTCTCAGGAAAGGAATACAAAAAGATTGAAGTAAACGATGCAGTTTTGATTTTAATACCAAATTAATTGGGAAATTGCTATTTTCCATTCCTGCGCAGTTATCTTGCTTTGTAGACATGGAAGTTTTCAACATGATATTGAATTTTATTTCCTTCTATAATAAAATCTGAGTTATCTCAGCAATGTCCAATTCTATGGGAAAGATTTGTGATCTACATTGTTGACATAAACAGAGTTCTGTAGTGTTCATTTCTTCCTATCTGTAGAAATGGACAATTAAGTTGCCCTGACAATACCCAGGTGCTTCTTTTCAGGAGCAGAAAATTGTATTCTTCCCAGGAACTACTCAGTTTACCTTTCATCAAATGAGAAGGATTTTCACTTTCATTCTCTATTTTAAAATTCACACAGGATTTATCCTGCAAATGTCAGGTTCTTGATAACAAAAGCACATATTGACTCTGAAGCCAGAAGCAGCTCATATTTTACATAAGACTTGGAATTTCAAGGAAACTGCGATTCCTCTTTGACTGAGCTGTAAGTCAAGTGGTTAATAGTGTTTATATTTGTATATGGTGTGGTATTTCCAGTAATTTATTTTGATCCTGGCTGTACGTACATGAGAAGTATCACTGCCAGAGTTCAGAGATAAGGCATTGTGTTTTTCAGATTTCTTTCTTTAGGGTGATGAGAGGAGCATGGCTGGATGTGCCCTTTGGAGTAGCACTTTTAGCTGTGTGCCTTACTCCACTGGCACCATGCCCTACTAGCCAATCATCAGGTCACTTGCTAATGAGCTCCTTTGATCTGGCAAATGTAAAAAACAAATCCTGAACAAACAGTTAAAGCAAATATTGTCAAAGGCAGCCTCTGACCTTGGGGTACAGTGCAGGTTAGTGTGAGTTTGGGAATATGAGTATCTGTCTGCAGAAACTGCTCTTTAGGTGCTGAAGCACAGGCAGTTGGAATCTCCCCACCAGCTTCTTGCTATCTCCATAGGTGCAGCTTGCATTAAACAATCCCTCTGTAGATGACAATGCATTAAACAATACCACTGTAGATAAAAATACATTAGTGAGAGTCGAATCAGGACCACAACTCCATCCAGACTTGTTCAGCCGTGGATACAGATTCCAGAGTCTCAGTCTCAAGCTGACATTACTCACACACACACACTTTCTTACTAATGAAAGCTAGGAAGAAATATTCTATATGATTATGTATTCAATTGCATATAAGCTGCCATTCATCAGCTGGCTGACGCATTGTCTTTGTTTCAAAATCCTTGCTTGCACTCTGCTACCGCTATTAGGGTATTGTCAACAAACTCATTTAAAACTTCAGATTTGGCATACTTACACTTTCATTTCCTCATTAAAATACTTTCCTTGACAGGAATATAAACTTAAAGGAAATTTCAAAGAGATTTATGGAGTTCTTAAGGTTTTATTTAACAGCTTAAACTAATAACTTGTGTATGAATCTCCATTTCTCTTTAGATAATTGCTATTGCTTGAATAAAGATAATAAATAGAGCAGCAATCTACTACCATTATAATAAATATCATTTGCATATTTAGTATTAACTGGAAATTTTGGATTCATTAACATTAAATGATAAAAATTCTCTTGCTTGTTAGAGTTAGGTCCATGTTCTTTGAGGTGCTGATCACCTTTTTTTGAAGTGCTGAGGGCTCTGACGTTCAGAAATTATTCAGCAGTAGAAGCACACCACCCACAATGCACTCAGTCTTTTAGTTTAAAAAAAAAAGCTTTTAAATTAAATGTAGAGCCACCCTCAACTTTCTATTTAGAATTTTACTTGGGGCTCTTAATGGGTTTGCACATTGCTGTGAATGTAGCCAAATGACTCTATTAATGGATTTAATTGTATTTATGATTCTTGTACATCTAAACTATAAATTAAATTATTTACATCTTCATACACTTTTCAGCATAGAATTGTTTTTTAAGGCCCCTGAACCATCACACCAGGAAATTAGACCAGTTCTACTGCGTACAACACCAGTCTGATTCAACAAAGAAGCAAATCAGAGAAAGACATTCAGCAGCAAGCTGTGCTGTTCCTTTCTCCAGTGAATCGTGCAGTGAATTGGCATGTTTCTAGGCATGCACTGGAAGAGGCATCTTTTATACACTGTGACCTGGTGGTGTGAGTGCTAAGTAGTGTTGTACTACTTAAATCTACCTGTGATTAGGAAAAAAAGTGAAATTTTGATAGAGGTCTCCTGGGTACCTTTTGTTCTGCATACTTAAATCATTGCACAAGAGTCCAGATCTGTGAGCTCCTTTGCTTCGCTCAAATCCTGCAACAGTGATTTTAGTGGCCTTTATACAGTTCATCAAACCCCTTCACAAGGATTAATCTGTTCAAAAATGAGACATGTTACAGATATTTGCATGTAATACCCTCACTAGTGGAATAATTTTAAACATACTGTTTGTAATGATTAAATGGTTAAACTCAGTGTTTGCAATGGGTTATGTGGTGAAAGTCAGTGACTTTCCACAGATGGCAAATACATGCAAATATCCATGTTTGGTATGAGAAATGGGGGAATGCTGCAGCAGTCAAATCAAAAGCAGATAACCTCCAGCTATACAAGTGGTGAGTCCTGATTCCACTGAAGTCAGTAGCAAAACTCCCATTGCTCTCACTGGAGACAGCACTTTAGTGACCCTGCTGTAATAGCAAATGCATGTAGCACAGGGATCAAGCATTTGAAAATAACATGGAGTGTCAGAGCAATCTTCTGAAACAGGCTGATTAAAATCAGGCAGATCAGTATATTCTCTGCCTCTTAAATCAGTTTGATTTTAATCAGCTGCTTTTGGGAGCTGTTCTGGGGATTTTTTGGTACATGTGTAAGTGCTTTGCAGACTTCAGCCCCTACACCAAAGACGGTGAAACACAATGAGTTTTATGAAGAGGCAGAAGAATTATACTACTCCTCTGTTGACTTTGGGATGAGGAGAAATGGCAATATACATATTTTAAAAAAGTAAGCATCCTTAATAGCCACATATCAGCTGAGAAATGTGACCCTGGCAACACTGAATATTTTTCAGCTTTATTTTACTGCTTCCTTATTCTTACAGTGTAAGAATTAAAACTAATGTAAGTCCATAAACTCAGGTAGCATAAAAAAGCAATTTGAATAGAAATTCTATACTAATAAGACTTCTTTGTTTGAACTAACAGAAGAGGTACAGGAGGCAGCACATTTTTAGAAGCTAAGCCAGTCACATTCCCCTTACTATAGAGTGGGCATGAATCTCTCAAAGATCAGTGGCAGAGCAAGCACAAACAAATACTTGGGAAGGAAATAGACAGAGCACCCAAAATAAAAAGAATGCTGTGGTTCTCTGCAGGAGTGTTTTCACTCTTATCTGTGCTACATAACCAACCTAAAACTCTTCAGCTAGCAAATAGTCAGAGCTTTAGAGGGACTTGGATGGCTTAGGGGATTGCTTTTGGGATACAGAAGCTTTCATCTCTACGTCATTGCTCCTGGCTTTCATCCAAAGGGGGTAGTGATCAAAAGCTGCCGTATGATGAGCCCTTCAATACTCTGCATGGAACAGGCAGAGGGAGTGGTGTCTGCCAACCTGCACCCACAGTCCCTGCTGAGATCCCCATCAGCCCCTGCTTGTGACACAGGCTGGGGGTTTCCAGGGACCTGGGGTTCCCTCCACCTCTCCACACAGGTTTTTTGCACCCACAGAGCTCATGGCACAGGAGTGCTGGAGCAGGGTGTGCAGTGCCACACAGTCTGGAAAGGGCATGAGGAAAGGGCATCCAGAAATACACGTCCAGATGGATGGGGCTTCAGGCAGCAGCCTGCAGGGCTCTGGGCAGCAGCGGGTGGAAGGCTGTCCTGCCTCTCACAAGTGCAAGCAAAAGCACCAGTTTCACTTCTCATTAGGCAGAAATTGCAAAGAGGGAAGGGAATGAGAGAGAATGCAAACCTTTCTGGTTAATGCTAGCACTAACTGCAATTAGGGCTGAAATCCTGGCAGCCCTCAGTAATGGGGTTCTTGGATGAGATGGTAGGTTTCAGAGGCTATGCAACATTTTATAAATCAGATACAATATTATCAACTTTTTTTTTTCCTTGAGTCAGGAAAGAGGTTTGAAAGAGCAGACCTACCTGCTAGGTTTTTCAGGTTTGTGGAAACAAAACATAGCTTGGGAAGAGCATGCAAAAATTTGAAGGACTAGGCTGGTCTGGACAAGGAAACTGAGTTCCTCTGATCAAAAAAAAATCAAAAAACCAAAAAGGCTAAACCCCCGGTGTGATCACCCAGAAAACTTACTGCTGGCAACATGAAATTTCTGCTAGAACTATAGACATCAGAGACACAAATACATAGTTTTAAAAGGAGTTTCTATTTGATGTACCAGAAGGTCTCAAAAAACCCCAAATTAATCTGATTGACTCTGCTTTATATTATAGATTATTGTTCATTAGATTTTGTGAAAACTTAATTTTAAAATGAACAGAGCCCTCTGCAAAAAAAAAAAAAAAAAAAAAAAAGAGGTGCAGGTTTTAGTCACTTATCTTCAAAGCTGAAGCTAAGTAAATCATCATTATTTACCTGGGTTAAAAAAATGGTTCTCAGAATTATGATCGTATGAAATGAGAGAAATGTTTGGTATTAATTGCCTCATGAAGGAGATGCAATTTATGCTAATGAAATCTACCAGGATACGAATGCATTTGTTACAGGCTGTCACCCACTAATATGGATGAACAAGAAGTGGAAGAGAAAAATCACCTGAATTACTGCCACTAAATAGGTACAAGAATTCCATGCAGGACAATGGTTTTTAAGTCTCACATGGAATTCATATGACTGATGTATGGGAAGAAGTCAGTTTCTTCTCATCTAGAAAACTATGTGAGGACACACTGCCTCTGAGGATTATGAGACACAGTCAAACAGAGTTAACCATAAGAGCTGGAAGGGAGTCATTCAGAATAGCAGGCAGTCATGCAAAAATAGCAACTTTCAGGTGGCAGATGCTTCCGTCTCCCATTTGGAAAACATAGTGTTGTGGCATGTGCTTGCAGCAGACATGGAACTAAAATCGTAGCATCCCCAGGGGGTCAGGCAGCTGCACAAAGCCAGCCCCTTCATTTGTGTCCCTGCTCCTGCTGTATGTGCCTCAGAGCCTCAGCAATGTGCCTGCAGAGTGCACCTGGCTTGCAAGACCACATCATCCACTACATTTTACCTGTCAAATAGGGTGTATTGTTTCTCTTCCTGTGACATTTTAGCTCTGCTGGAAAGGGCAGAGTGGTGGCAAGAACTTGGCTCTTCACCTTTACAAGCTGGTGTGCGCACATAATCACTTGACTCAAGGAGCTGAGACTTTGGGAAAAGCACCAAATGTTTATGTGCCCTGAGATAAAACTGTGAGATTCAGCAGCAATGCTGCTTGCAGTGCCAGGAGTTGGTGGGTTGGGCACAACTAGGTTTCTATTGACGCAGATTAGTGTAATTAAGATGACAAGCCCTGATACAACCCCAAATTTAAGCTTCTAACCCAGAACACCCTCAAACCCCTTGTGAAGTTATGCTGAGGAAAGGAGAGTACGGAGCCGCTGGGCTGGCTCCAAGAGTTTTCCTGGGAGACAGAATTGTGGCAGAGCCAATGTACACAGAGCAACGTACAGGAGTGAAATCAGCCTCATGGATTTTTTATTTGCTCAGATATCCTCCTGACAGGATGAAAGCACATTGCTTTTCAGTCACCAATGGCTTTTGTGCTCCAGTTAAAAATTCTCATATGGAAATAGCAGATGGAAATGGACAATTGTCATCAAATGACACAGTCATGTCTGGGAACTAGTCACAGGCCTAGAGTAGCTTTGGGAAGTGGCTCTGCTCAAGACAAGGTTCTCAGCTGCAATCCTGTCCAGGGGGCTCAGGACGTGGAACAGCTTAGCATCAAAGAGCTCTGCTTGGAGTGGAGCTGGATAGCTCTTGAATTATAAATGCATTAAAAATACCAAGCATTTTTCAGAGTCATATTTCAGAATTTTTCAATCTACCAGCAGAGTAGAAGGGGTGAAGAAAGATTTTGCAAGGTGTAGGGTAAAACAGAGCAGAGAGTAATAAAATACTACTTGTAAACGAGCCCAGTTGGAAAGAGAGGCTCTTTATGACAGCTTGCTGAGGCTGTAGTGTTTTGCAAAACTGTGTGATAAACTCCAAATAGCTTCTCTGCAAATCTCTGGAGGCAGAACTGAGCTAAGGCTGGCTGCTGTTGCTGCCACAACTTTCAATGAATGAGCTCAAAAGGGACCCTCTAGTGACAGCTCTGTCAAAGAATAACAATCAGATGCTCTCAACAACAACAACTTCAACATAATATATTTTTGTAAGTATAAATGAACCTTAATGTGCTGGCTTCAAACAAAAAGAAATGCTCAAAGTTTTTAAGCTGTGTGGTTGGACTGTGAGCAAAATGAAAACGTACTGTATTTCCCCTCCTATTTAGATTGCAAAGCACGATTCTCAATGGAATTGTGATGAGAACAGAATACAAAAATAGTTGGTGTTGGTAGGGGAAAAGACTGGAAAGGTAGCTCTGCCATCACCTTCAGAAGGAAAATGTCAGGGGAGTCACCATCACCCAACAGTTCAGGTGAACTGACTCCAAAAGGGAGGGCCTGAATGATTTTGCAAGCTCACAGTTTTGACAAGCAGAACAAAAATCATGTTATGGGGGACACACTTCAGACCTCAAAAACTAATCACCTAGGAATGGGCTTAATCAGAGTCAAATTAAGTCAAATTATTACCTCATTATATTATCAACGTCTCTACAGATACCTGATTTCATAGCACCAGTGAATTCTGCATTTGGAGATTGCATTGGGTCTTCCCTAGCAGAATAAACCAGGAGTGTCTGCCTCTGAAAAGCACGAGAATCTTTTCAGCAGTGGCATGTGGTGCAGGTGAGGTGAATCTCCACACTGAGTTACGTAGAGTAAAATAAGGGTTGTACTGCCAGTTTTGCCTGTGTGACCATCCCCAGGACTGCCCTGCCACCCAAGCACTGGGAGCTCTCTCACAGCCACGGTGCAAGAGTTAATTTCTGTGGTGGAAGCAAGGTGTCCTTTTTGGATTCTGCTCAGGTGTTGCTGCTTGTGCTGTCTCAAGGAGCTACCGCTATTGCCAAAGGAAAATTAGAACAAATCTGGCTTGGCTAATAAAGGGCTATGAGTATTAATGACTTTTTCTCAAATTGCCAGGAAGTTTCAATCTCTGATGTGATAAAGACAAATTATGTACAGACCGGGCTTATCATGCTATTTTTAAATTTTGGTATGCTAGAAATTGCAGTCATTTGCTCTGGTCTTTTGGCAGGGAGTGTAAGAGCCACAGTAAGAACGTGATTGTTATTTTCAAGAGAGGAAAGAACAATTCTTAGGCATTAAGGTTATTAGTTTGGACAGTAATAAAAACAACACCACTTTACAGACCCAGGTCTCAGAAGTGCTGAACATTCATAGATCAGTAAAATCAATAGCCTCTACTCAGGATTACTTAAATCTAGAACATACCAACATTCAGTGCAATTTAACACTGGTTACCTATTAGCTTTTAATGATTGTATGTATTTTGACAGAACTGCTAAGACATGTTGTTACAAATAGGAAATTCCTAACAGTGCCACACAGTGAAAAATAATCCACCCATACAAGGAAAATTATATTAACAAATGCTGCTAAGAGCAAACATATTTACAAACTAAAGCTGAGCAACAAACACATATACCAGATGTTACTGAGATATAGATAGTCTGAATTGCTCAGCTGAAGTAGCTGAAATTCTGCAGAGGACTTTTTTTAGAACATGTATTTAATGATGGATATCCTAGTTCTTGAGCAAGTTGTCATGGAAGTCGGAACACAGTAGTTTTGAAGTTGTCTTTAAGATTCAGTGGTAAATAAAAGTTCAGCAACTCCAGATAAATTTTCTCCTTCTTCCTCCACATTTGTAGGTAAGAAAGACTCTTCAGTCATACAGATAATAAAATGGAAATGTTGGGAGGCACCTCACACTGTCAAATAACCACTTTCATCAAGAGGCAGGATTTTCTGAGAAGTGACAGAGGAAGGCCCTTCTTCACCATTTTTCAGTCCAAGACTAACTAGCTGTTTCCCTTGCCTAAACCCCCTTATCTTTTCCACAGATCCTATGTTTCACCGCAGTTGAGGCAGTTGAAAGGTGCACCCACACAGTCATTTTCATTTATTGTTGCTGCACTTTCGCTCCCTGACATTCCCTGCTTATCTACAGTTGTTTGCAATTTTGTCTCATCCTCTGCCTCCAGCTTGGAGGAAGCATCCTGGTTTGCTGGCAGGAAAACCCAAGCATAGAATCAAACCCAAGCACAGAATCAAACCTCACAGTCCATACAGTTCCATCAAGCTCAAGGCATTTGGCTCTGGAGGCTCAGCTCTGAAGTGGCACAGCTATTTCCAGGGGTATTTGCGTTGTCCGTATCAGGCAATTTCTACAAATTCTCCTTGCTCAGCTTTCCTTCTTATGGGCTATTTCAATATTTCTTGTTGATATTGCTTTTAATTCTTTAACAAAAAAAAAATACTGTTTTTTATTAGAAACAGTGAAATCAGAGAAAGTGAGTCTTCAGACAATTCATGTAGCATGTAAGGGTTTTTTTCTGAGACAGGAAGTGTTACTTCAGACCAGCATAAGCCTTGCATGTGCTCAGCAGCTGGGAGCCTGCTGATCTGTCCCTCGATATTGTACACCTCAATGAACATGTACAACTCTTCCAGGCTTTTCACTTAACCAAAAAACAACTAAAATTGTAAATTTATATCACTGTGTTCCACATGAGCTATCAACAAGTCAGCATCAGTTTGTCTATAGATCAGCAATACATCCAGACCTATTTTTTTTTCTCACTGATAGTTTTTACCTTGCATCAAATGTTGTCTCACTGTATCAAGTGATGATATTTCTCACAGAAGAGACCTGGCTTTTACTTATGAGGGAAAAGTTTCTTATTAGAATGAGTTCGCAACTATTTCTACTGTTCTTCTTTGGCAATCAATGAAATTCAGTACATTTGCAGAATGCTCCTAGCAGGAATCAAGCACCACTCCAGCAAGACAGGCATCCCTGGGGATGCCCCTTTCCTGCTGAGCAGAGATTGCCAGCAAAAAGTCATTGCCCTCTGATCACTGGGAGGCAGAGCATGGAGAAAGGGAAGGAGGAAGGTGCAGCAGGTGCTGTGGAGCTGATATAAGTCAACCACTGGAGATATAATAACCCTTGAGAGAAGCTATGAAAAGCTGGATTAAAAAGAGGATCACTTGTAAAAACTGGGACATGGCTGACATTGGGGGACACTGGGACATGTTAACTAAGAACAGAGATGTCAAGGAAGTCAGCTAGCAGCTTTCTTCTCTGACCCTCTGGCACAAATACAGAGGTGGTTTTGGATGATTTGCCAGCTAGGTAATAAAAGCTGTCACTATTAAAATACACTTATATTTCTGCTGTAGCTTATCATAAGATGTTTCTGCAAGGATTCAGCAGATGTCAGAACAGAAATGCACCAAAAGACCAGAGGATCTCAGAGTTGGTAATTTGCCACTCTTGAGCTGCAGAGATGTGAGGAAGGAGAACTGATGAGGCAGTACTGACATCATTACCAAATTCTGAAGAAGCTGGGTTGTTTCTTACCCAAGTCCCAGCCCTACTGCCTGCCAGCCTTAGCGGGGAGAGCAGCTCAGTGGGGTGTGACTCAGCCATGCTGCTTGGAACAGAGAGAACAGCGCTCAAGTTCTCTGGGCCAGTTGGCTTCACAGAGTTGTGTCCACACTGCAGTGCCCCGTGGGCTCAGCTTTCTTCAGGCCCACATCAGATGTGCAGCTTCTCATGCCCCTTTTCACTAGCACAAAGGTATTTGAGGTCATTTTTCTATTGATTTATCTGCACTTCTTGTCAGCCTCCAATGTGCTCAGATGAGTTCTCTGCATTGCATTCACTCTGCAAATGAGTTGCAGAGTTACTGGTTGCCACTTCTGCTGACACAACATGTGATACTACAGCCAGGACTCTGGATAGTTTTCTCTCTGCCTGACAGAGCCACCAGCAGCTGTCGAGTCCGGCAAGGAAAGGGGAGACTGTGGTGTGGAGTATGTCTCTGTAGGTCAAGGTTAAAGGGCACTGCATGCATTCATTGTCATGTCTATGTTCTCAAGCTGTGCTTTTTTCCAGACACCTAAACCATCTCTTGCCCCACCTGCTCCTAATCCCTCTTTCCGAGTCAACAATTCCCCTAAGACTATCACATGAAATCTGCCTCCTTAAGCAGCTGTCCTGCTTTCCATGCTCCCTTGCCCAGTACAATATATACTGGGCTTTAAAATCCTCTTCCTGTCCTATCCTAAACCTTAAAATAACATTTTCATGTCATGGTGAGCTACTGCAGTCTCGCAGTTTCCTTATCCCTGTGCTCTACACCTGGCCAGGCTTTTCTTTCCACTCTGGGTACTCCTGTAATGTAAGTGCAGGCTCCCTGGTGTGGCCTCTGCATGTAGTCATCAGAAATCCAAGAGAGAAGCAGATTGCAAGACACCCTGGCTGGTGGCTGGGATAAATGATAAGAAAATGCATAAGAATCCTGGGAGAATTCAGCCTCAACAGGCCGAATATATTTATTCCCTCAGGAGCATTATAAAATATGGCCAGTCTTGGCTTGCAGTAAGAACACAAGTAATTAGGAAATCTAGTGCCCGAAGGTACATTGCATGCCAGCAGAGAAAGTGGCAGCAGCAGCAAGATGTAACCAATGCAGGCTAACTAGGGGCTCTCAGGAGTCCAGAGAATATAATGAATCACTGTGTGTTTGGAGCCGATATAGATCAGCCCCTGGAACTGATACAGATCAGCCCTTTCCACCCAGGCATCCAGGAAACACACTTAATTTTTTGGCCTAATTTAGCACAAAATATATTCTGGTTTATAGCAGAACAACTTGATTAATAGAATGTAGGTAAGAGCTCTTCCTCCTCCCCAAAACACACCCATGCAGACAGCACTCCAAAATACATTCCTTGAGGTTTCTTATCTTCAAGCAGATGTCATTCTGAAGTGAACATGTCAGGCATGCTCAGCCTTCTAAGCAAAGCAAGAGATGGCTGGCTGTCATATTTATATCTCCAGGAGTTCAGTTTACAATTTAAACACTCAAACAAACACCCTCACTACATTACAGCAGAGCTGTTAGTGAGACTGGGAGGACCTAAACCCCTGTCAAGCTGTACCCACCTCAGAACTGCTTCCCGTATTCCCATGTGTGTTCTTCCATGCACTGCCTGACTGAAGAAAAGCTGGGAAAAGGCAGATGGGGGGATGTTTTTGTGTCTCTGCACTTGCTGCTTTTACTCCTCAGGGAGGCAGCTGAGGCAGGAGAGCATCCAGCAGGTAAGTGCAGGAGAGAGACGGGGGAATAAGGTTGTCAGACTGTGGTTACGGGTGCTCCTGGGAGGCTTCTCACCCAAATGCTAACCTGCCATCTCCATTCCCTGAGGTCTGATGAGCTGAAAACTCACAGCTGTATTCTCATCGCTGTTTTGTGCCTCAGGAAAGCAAGTTGTAATTCTCTGGAAGTACCAGCAATAAGTCTGCCCCATTACTTCCATTTACTCTGGTCCTCCTGATGCTTCTCAGCCATCTCACCAGAGCTCTGCCAGCAGAAACGGGGAGAGGAACTGTGAGCACAAGCACTGAGTCTAGCAAAGAGCTCACTCTGTAACAGATGACTACGGGTTCTTCTACTCTGGTGATCATAATACATTTTATTTATATAGCACCTATTTGCATGGCAATAGGAGCAATATGTGTGTTTCAGTGAAATGAGACATGACAGCAAACAGATTAAAAATGACGATTCATCTTGAAATGAGGGAAAACAATCAAATTAATCACAGAACCAAGCAATGGTAAATCATTCTTAAAACGGCATAATAGCAAAATAAATGAAAAATACAGTGTACAATGCTTTTTCCTTGTCTGATGGCAAATACTGAGTGACATTGCCAAGCTTATTCACAAACAGAGCCCGGTTTACTATTAAATTTCATGGAAACCCTTAAAGAGGGAATTATGTAAGAGGAACTACAGTTGTGCATTAGCTATGTGCTAACCCCAGTATACACATGGGTTTGGGCCCTTGCAAAAACTATTATCTTCTAATCCTTGCACTGTTCATCATGCCACAAGAATAAGGAGATGTGTTTTCCTGAACTTTAGGTCCCTTCAAATTTAATGGATTTAAAATTGGAAAATAATGGAGCAGAGCTTATTAATATTCAAACTCCATTTTCTCATATGGAATTCTTCAGCTTCCTCAGACCTAATTAGTTTTACCGAGGCTGTCAGTTGCAGGCAATATCAACACTCTAGTCATCTCTTCTGCTTCTCCTCCCATGTCCTCACCCATGTTCATTATTCCTACCCTCCTCTTCCCAGAGTGTCAAGCCTTCTCCATGTTCATTTCTCCTAATGACTCATCTTCCTGTAAGGCACCAAAAAAAAAATAAAAAAAAATACAACAGTCTATGTATAAATGAAAGAATATTAACTTCAGGACATGGAAGAATCTGATTTTTTTTTTCCAGAGGGAGAGTCATGCATCTAATGCCCCATAAGATGCTGGATGGGTTGCAGGACCCAAGCAAGAGAAACTCCTCATTCATTCAAATTTCTAATGATTCAACCTCAGCTGCTCTGTGCTGATCACTTCAGAAGAAAGCTAGGCTTATCCCTAGAATTTGAATCATTAGACTTGCATGTTCCTGCTTATTATGTTTGTCTAGTGACAAAACTCTTCCCAACTTATTATGAGTATAGGACTAGATGTCCTCCTGCCAGGAGACAGGATCTACCACATATTAAAGAGAAGCAGACAGAGAAGTATTTCTGTCAATTTAGAAAAGACAACTCAAATTAGCAAGGCTGCTCTTTCCTGGGCTTGTAAATGTACACATCTGGATGTCATGAAAATGTATTAACACATGGACAGCTTTTTACCCTGTTAGCAGCTGTCCAGCTATGGTTTAATCATGCTGCATAAAGCCGATGGCAAAACTCTCCTTGACTTCATGTGTCAAAATGGTTAGTTCTGATTTTAGTGTATATTCTCCAGTTCCTCAGAGAGAAGAGAAAATATCCGCATGATTCAGGATATTTTAGGAAAACAACACAAGTGCCTTAAGCCCCTGGGTGCCCTCTCTTCCTTGCCACTCCACTACTGTTAAATAAGCTCCTGACATAACAATCAGTGGAAAGAAGTGGGAGCCAATAAATAATGTGTGTAATTAAGCTGAGGCATTGAAACGTCTGTCTTTCCTGATCCTGGCCCAGAGAGTGGGAGGCTGTGTTCTGTGATAAGCACTGTGCTCTGTGATAAACACCTGAGCTCCTAAAGTCAGTGTGGGGGCAGACACGGCTTGCTGGGAAAGGATTTGCAGCAGTAAACAGAGAGCAGGAGGGCACCTGATGGGAAATGCTCTGGCCATGCACCAGTCTTTCTCACCACATGCTTGCATCCCTTGCCCAGGTGTCTTTAGCTCTTTTTCAGGGACATGAGCAGCATCTGGTATTTTCCATTAAAATAAGACAGAGGCACCAGGAAGGAAATGATTTGTGGAGAGGAAAGTCTCAGTTGAAAGAACCCAGCTAAAGAAGCTCACTAGAAACTGTTGTTGATGGAAGTTCTCAGACAGGATGTTATGAAGGCTTCAATGGTCACTTTCAGCAAGGCTGAATCAAAGACCAGGCTGGCTGAGCTCAGGGGTGCAGTCACAGAGCTGACAGCTTGTACCTACTCCCTCGGGGACACAGAATGATGTACATGTCATCTGTAGGTGTTTGTGTGGACCAAGGACCTGCAAACTGTCAAATGCAAATAGAAGATGTTTGCAGTGCTGTTTGCACAAACATGGTTGCAGTGCTCGTCCCTCTCCAGCCCTATGAGCATTGTGCTGCAGCCATCTTATCTGAGAGGAATGTTCTGCTCTGGTGCAATCTCATTTTTTCCCCATCATTTTACAAACCCAATAGACCTATTTTCTGACAATGTTCAGCAGATCCCAAATTTGGAAAATATTTTTGAAGAATTCTGTACGAAATATGGTGAGACTAAGGTGGAATCTTAGTTTAAGCATTCTGTGGTGTGAGGTTTTTTTCAGGCATTTTTCAGCACAAAAGCACTCACCATCTGCCTGAAAGCTCCTGCTGAGCCTCAAAGGGCTGTGCTTTGAGGTGTCCTTCAGTAAGGAGCTGCCGTGTTAAAGCAAGGGTTAACTGTTTAAAAGATCAACTTAAGCAAGACACAATTCAAGCTAACCTAATGATCATGCCTGGGTCAAAACCATCATATGTAGTAGGGCTGAAGAAGCAAAAGGAAGAGCATAGTGTAAGGAGATATTTATAACTCTTCTTTTTGACTGACATTAATTAACTTGCCAACTGGACTAACTCACAATGAATCAACATCCTGCAGAATTGCAATGTTCCACCCAAAGTGGGAATATACTTTGCTACTGAGCTGTCAAACACATATTTATAAAACACCATGATGTTGGAAAGTGGTTCTGCAGTGTGAAGCAGTGCAGATATGAGCTATATATTTCAGCTGCGGAATCTTTTTGTTTTTTTTCTTTTACTCATTTGGTTATTTTTACATAGACCACTTTTTTCCTTTATATTTTTCTTTCAAAAAATAGGAAGACACAATAAAAAACACATATTAGAAAAAATTTAAAGAGACATCTTGGTATATATTTTTGTCACTGTAATGCTATTTGGTGCTACTGAAACATATAGAGAATAAGTAATGTTACTACTCACATATGCTGGCTTAGGATACACACTAGGGAATTAAAAGGTAATGTTTTGACCACAAGACACATTCTATACTTTCCTGTTAAAACAACAGAAACATTTTGAAAAATTTTAACAGGCTGATTTGGAAATTGAATATAGGCATTGTTCATTCTGTACTTTGCCCATTTTCTATTACTTGCCAGAATCCACACACATACTTGTTTTATTGGAATGTCTGTCTTAATCACCAGTATTTTGATTCCTGAAAGAGAACAGTCAATTGTGTGTTATTAAGATTCAGATTACTTTGGAATGAGCAAGATAATTACAGGCCAATCCTGCCTTCAGTTTCCCATCAAAATTTAAAAGTGTTAATTCTAATTTCCATCAGTGCAAAGCAGTCAAAAAAATTCTGGAGCAAAATGCTTCTTAAATAGGAAAGATTTTTTTTAGAGTAGATATATTTTACATATAGTGTTTTTGGTAGAAATTAATTTCTTGATCCTGAAAAATAGATGGAGTTTGAATCTCCTAATGAATTTAATGAAAGCTTATGGAAATTTTGTGACTCTGTGACTCCATGACTCCATGGGTTAGGCCACTAGCAGAATCAGAAGTGGAACACAAGGTGTAGAAGCTTTTGGATGCTGTTCTGTTCATCTCATCATCTACCTCGAATATTGACAGCTTTTAGAACTTCATAAGAGTTATGATAAAATCAGAAGGATTAGAACCATGTTTTGGCTGCCAAAGTTATTGGTGAAATTTGATATAAGACATTGAAACAGAGTAAAAACTATTGCAAGTTATTAATAAGAAAAGGCAAGAAACAGATAATGTCCATGTGCCATGTTCTTGATGTCTCAAAAGCTGTTAAGTGCTCTTCTCTCCTTCTTAGGGTAGCTTTCAGCTCTCTAGAGTATAAATGAAGCATTCTCTTGCTGAGAACAGTGTACTATTTTGTCAATTTACCTCTGTAAACACCCACATGTAATGACAACTGCGATTCATTTTCAGCTTCAAAACAGAATTTGTGATTTTCACTGTGAGAACAATGACAAGAATGTGAAGACGATGAAAAATGCCATCTATTTTGCCCATACATTTTTAATAAACGAAGCACATATTACAGTGAGCTATTTTTAAAGCTTTTTCGTCTGTGATGTTAAAGTGTGTAGGTACAAAATCCATCAAGATAATACATTAATGTTTAACAGTTAGCACATCAAACTCTGTTCTGAATAAACAGAGATGCTCTTTTACTAACTTGATTCTATTCTCTCCAACATTTCTTTATACTGTCAGAACTTATTTACTTCACTCTATTTTTGAAGCACTAATGTAATCTTTTTTTAATGCACTAGAAAACTCAAAAGCCTTGCTATATTTTAAGTTATCACTTAAATCACTTAAGTTATCACAAGTTTGGGATAATATATTGTTGTATGCTCATCAAGATCTGAGAAAGTACTAGACAGAAATATAAACATGTAAAAGTTTATACACCAAACCAAAAAAATATGTATTGAGACCAATAGGGTAACAGGCACATTTAGAACATTTCTACATTAATCTGTTCTGGCTTAACAGCTAATTTTTCTCTTCTTTCCAGCATCTGCAGCAGTTGTGGCAATGTAATTCTGAGCCATAATAAGACTGACTGGATCATGACTGGATGGGGAAACCTCAATGCATTGGGCTGAAACTGCTGGCATTGTTAGAAATCCACCGAGAGGACACTTGAGATACTTGAGAAGCTTTGTGAGGTGTAAGTTGGCACTTGTCCTTAGTTCAGCCCCTTCTGAAGAAGAGCCAAAGAGCTCAGGGAGAAGGCCTTGCAGGAACTAATCTTTGGGGCAGCAGAAGCTCTTGGTGAGAAATGCATCAGCTGGCTCAGCTGCACTGAGAGCAGCTCTGTTACTTATTTCTTATCATGGAAGAACGAGAATACCTCAACAGCAAAGCCCCATGGCAAGTCTGGAGAGAGCTTACCTATCCTCCTGTCTATCCATATGTCTCTCTATCCACAGCTCATGGCTGAAGTATTTATGTGCTAGTCTAGCTGGTTTATCACGGGAGGTGGAGGTTGCAGTGGCACTCATTCAGATGCCAACAAGCAGGCATATGAAGTCCATCAGATGATACAAAGTATGGAAGACATCTGTGTAGGAATGACAGTGAAGATGAAGGAAGATCTGGAAGAGGCTGGCACCTTCTGGAGAGACAGCTGGACACCATGCAGGCTCCCTGCAGTGTCAAAAATGTCTTAGTTTAGGCAAGATTCCTACCTCATATGACTCACAATTTTCCATGAAGTTCTGTGTCATCAGGGAGAAATGCCACAATTTTCTGGTTCTCCCAACATGTATGGAACACAGCGTTCTCACCCATTTTTTTGGCCAAAAGCAGTCAATATGTTCTCAGTGAAATGCAGCTTGTTTCGTTCCACAATATACTGCAGAAAGACACAGTTGCCATGTTTTAATGGCCTATTAAAATGCTCCTACTGTGCTTCAAAAAGCTCCAGATTGGGAAACGTCAGCCACCCAAAACTGTAGTAATGGCCAAGTGATACATGCCTTATTGTGTGCTACTCCCACAGTAATTTTGTTCTGTAATATTTATCAATCGACATCCATTTTAATGAAATATATTTCAGTGAGTTCATACTCCTATTTAGGGAAAAAATAGATAGCTATAAAAGGAGAGGGCTTCTAGTGCACTCTATAATGATATTTTAAAGCTGTCATTTTATTATAGTACCCTGGAAATGTAAGTGATAATCAGAAATCATATTTGCTGGGCTAAGATTTCTGTTAAATAGAAATCAAACTCAAGTGGTTAGTTTAGATGATTGCAAATTTGCACTCAGTGATTAATACAGCACTAAAAAGGTAGGATTTTCTCAACATTCCTTTTCCCTTATGCAGAGGTAAAAAGGTCATGCCACAGAAGATAAATGTACAGAACCATATGCTCCCTTCTGCTTCTCTGAGTGGAAGAGAGCAGACAGCTGCATATTGCAGCAACAGGGTGGATCCCCAGTAGGGACTGACAGCTCTGTGTTGGCTTTTGGTTCAACAGAGAAACACTTCTCTTACCCTGGAAAGGCTAATTTATGCCATATTCCCTATGATGATTTGACTTTCTTTCTAAAGTCGGTCTTACTCCTGAGACTGTTGCTGTGAAGGTCACAGCAAAGGGCTGTGTGTGCTCTAAGTGGCAGAGGTCAGACTTCAGCACTGGGGGAAGAAAGTGAACTTTGGATGGATCCAAACTTCTAAGAACTTCAATTTTTTTAGGAGTTGATACCTGCTTTTGGGAGTTGGCATTGTAAGCCTGATTTTGACACTGACTTCTTTGCATTTAATTAAATGCAATTAATTTCCAGCTTGAGGAAGGAGCATATTAGCTGTCACACAGCCTCAACCAGTGGCCTTACCAGTAGTAGTGTGTGCAAACACAAGCTCTTGTGAGCAATGATACTGGTGATTTGAGAGTGGATGCATCAGTAAAATGGTTGTACCTGGCCTTCCTATAAGTCACTTCAGTCCTGCCTTTGAGCCCTGTCTTGTATTCTTCAGACACAGATAGGAATCTAGATAAGAAATAAATTCAGAAATCTGAAACAACGATTAGAAAAAAATCACACCGCCTCGTGACCTGGCCAAATTCTGCGTACACCACCATCAAAAATTCAGCCTAGAGCCAAACACTTTCTTTTGTTATTGTTTTAATTTTTTTTCCTGAAACAGCTGTGCACTGTTGAATATCAATGGCATGTCCTCTTTCTTTCTCCCTTCCTCCCTGCAGATCCCAGTGTTTGACTAATAGACAAATAGATAATATCACTGCAAAACATGCATGAGAGTTTATAAAGTAATTTGGTCCCTAGTAGGTTGAAGTCCAATACACTACTAGGTTGCAGGCAGCTACCACTATTACTTACCTTTGTTTGAAGTAATCTTATGCCTGGGAAACTTCTGCTGCCAACTTCCAATTTTGATCGAAGACTTATTTAATTTTTGTTTGCTTTGGGGCTTTTTCTTTAATGAGTAGAAGCCAGATAGGAAAGAAGTGCTATTAAAAATCCATGGCAGTCTGTTAACAGAAAAAAGAGAGATTTTTACCCTTGCCTGACAGGACTAACTCAGCTCTGTATTCCAGGCATTGCTGCTTCTAAATTTTGCTTTAAAAAAGAGGCCTGAACTTCACACTATTTGATTTTTAGTAAAATATTAAAGAAGTAGAAAAGAAGCCCTGTGATGTGCCTTTTGAAAGGCTTAAAAATTCTCCAGAACACCTAGGAGGGGGTCTGCTAAAAGTCAACACAAAAATGAGGACCCTGTGTGTAATGTTGCTAAAAACTAGAAATCATAATTCATTACTTTTGCTAGTTTTATACACAGAAGTGCCTATGGGTCAAATAGAAATGGAATTTTAACAGATTAGGCAGTATTCAGACACAGAATGGAGATAATCCTTCCTTTATGTATCTTAAATGTAAATAGATGAGGCTGAAAAACAATTAGGAAAAGGCTATACAGTTTATAAATACCGTAAAAATATTGTACTTTTATATATTACAGCTTCTTTAAAATATTTACTTCGTACAAAAGATCATAGAAGATGTTTTAATGATCCAGTGGAATGCAAAACACTGTATAAATACAACTTCCATTTGGTTTATAAATTACTCTCTGTAAATGACAGAAAACAAGCAATGCAAAGGACCAAACAGTCAAACACCAAACAGTCCCTGTCCCTGTTCTCAAGGCAAGATGAACTGTATCTCTGAGGGTCTGAAGGTTTTCAAAGACTGATGGTGATGGAAGTTCAGCTATATTTCCTAGGTAATGTGCAAAAAACAATGCCTTGCATGAGAGAGTTTAGCCAATGAACAGAAACTCAGCCCTGGTAACAGCCTTTGTTCTGTGAGAAACATAAAGTAACCAGCCTGTACCCCCCTCCTTTGGCAGGTGCTGCCCCATATTAGTCTGCTTGCTCTCAGTTGCCTCCTCTGCCAGAAATTTATCTGAGGCAACAGAAATGAGAGTTTTTCTGTAGCTCCCACAGACAGATTTGTATTGTACAACTCCATACTTCTGTATTTTAACCATCACCGTTCACTAAAAGAAATTGCACAAAGAGGTTCAGGAGGCCATATTTTCCCTTGGCTTTCCAAAATGCACTCCACAGCAAAAATGGTGTTTTGACTGGACATAAAACTCAGAACAAAAGGATACCATTAGGCCTACAAGCCAACTTTTCTCAAATGATAAGCAATTTTGTGAAAGAAATTAAATGCAGGAACAAAAAGTACGAATTTGGGGTCTGGTTAGACCATGCAGTATAAGTAATTAGTCCTTAAATGGAGATATTGTGTTACATGTGCCTGCAGTCAATTATTTGTTTTAAAGCCTGGTTTGTTGCAGTGGCCATAATTAGATTTCTTTCAAATACTTTTAGGACTTTTAGGATTAGCTCAATTCTTAAAATTACATATTATAATCTTACAAGCATTTGAAAATTAAAGAGGAAATGGGAGTTATGTAAGATCAATATTGGCAGAACAATTCCTGAATTATTCTTCCCATGGTATCATATTTGTCATAAGAATTTTATCCATAAATATGGTTGTAAGTAAAATGAGTCCTTTCTAAAAAGAAAAATACCTAATCAGCAGTTATTTTCCTCTTTTGTTCTCTTTTCCAATCCATGTACCTTTTAAAACAACCTTGTATTTTGTTCTTCAGTACTTGTTCTCTATTTTCTCATTCAGACAGCAAAGTGTCTTCTGATGCTGCTGTCATCTTTGCCAGAAATGAACTGTGGGTGCCTTTAAATGAATTTTCTATGGCAGATAGCAGGGAACAGGCAGCAGTTCTTCCCACTGATGCTGTTTATCTTCTACTAGATTTTCACTGGAGATATAATTTTTTGCTGGTATCCCATTGAGCTGGAGACATCAATGGCGATGTATTTTGTCTTGAGAAGATTTGCAGCCAAAGAATTTGGGGAAGGAATTTTCTGTTGTAGCCAGAGCTACAACAACAATTTGGGGAAGAGGACCTTTCAGTAGATGCTGCTAATTTAAAGTTCGTTTCTCTGTTGTGAGGGATGGTTCTTTCTGCCCTCAGCTGACTATTGGTTTGGCTTGAAGCATGAGGATACAGAGTCTCTCTGGCAACACTTTCTGTAAGGAGAACACTGTTAGGAAATGAGCTGAGTCTACTCATGTAGGCTGCTGAGCCATGGCTTTTCTGATACGGTTAGGTTCACAAATTATTTGATTCCCTAGAGTTTATTTGAAGTTTTTAATTAAAATGGTACTCTGATTGGTACTCTGGTTTTATTGAATGTGACAAAGATTTCTTGGGACTTGATTTTTCTTTAAGCTACAGTCCCTTTACAGCCATCACATAGTGCAAAAGAATTTTTAAGTGTGTGTAAATGACATCATTTTAGCAATGTAAACCTTTGGGAAAATGAGAATGTTTGTATTCTGTTTTTCTGGAATTTTATCTTTCTATGCCTGGACTGAAGACAAGATGGTGAAATAGGAGAATTTCTACATTTTCTTTCAAGAAATTATTTTCAGAATTGAGTATCTTGTCAAGACATCTCATAATAATTATTTTCACAATTTTGCCATTCTTCTTTTTCACTTTGAGGGCCCCCTTCCTTGGGAAGGAGGCTATGGAAAGGGAAAAAAACCTAAGACATTTTCTGGTGAGGCAGGAGGAGAGCAAACAGTGGGAAGTGTGGAACAACAGTCAGCTTATTACTGCACAGCTGGGCAGCTGCGGCTTGGATTCTGGTCCATGCTCCCGGTACAATTTAAGATTTATCATTGTATTGAATAAACAATACATACCAGAACTTTATTCCATGTAGAAAAAGTTCCTGTGAACTTATTGGGTCACTGTATTGTTGAGTAATTCAGAGAGGAAGGGAACCCAGGGAGGTCTCTAGCTTAACCTGATGGTCCAACAAAGCACAACTGTGAGAGCACACGGTGTTGCTCCAGGCTTTATCCAGCTGAGTCTTGAAAACCTCCAATGATGGAGAATGTACAACTTATCTTGGCCAACACTTCTACTGCTTCCCATTATGAAACAGGTTTTCTTTGTCTATAGACTAAATTTCTCTTGTTTTCATTTATATCTGTTTTTTCTCATCCTTCAGTCATGCACCACTGAGGAGCCTGGCTCCATCTCCCCAGTAACTCCTTGTAGGTGCTGCCAGACTAGTGTTATGTGCCCCCCAAAGCCATCCCTTCTCCAGGCTGAACAAGCCCAGTTCCTCAGCTCCTCCTCACCAGCCAACTGAACTTGGTTCACTTTATTCAATGTCTTTTTTTTTGTGGGGGTCCCGAAACTGGGGGCAGTATTTAAATGGGGTCTAGCAAAAGTAATGGGGCAATAACTTACTGACTTTCCTCCTATAGTAATAAAGCCTTGCTTTCTGTTGATCTTTTTTGCTGCCAGAGGACACCCCTGGCTCATGTTCAGCTTGCTGTTTACCAACACCCTTTGGGCCTTTTCAGAACAGCTGCTGCTCAACCACACAGACACATTTTCCCCCAGCCTGAATCAGTGCAAGGAGTTGGTCTAACTCTGATGCAGGACTCAGTATTTGTCCTTCCTGAATTTCATGTTGTGTTGGCCAATTCTTCCAGCTTGCAAACGTCTTGCTGGAGGGCAGCCCTCTCCACCAGCATTTTAACTGTACCCCCACCTGCTCTCACGTGTAGATCCATTGAGCAACTATCACTGTGACATTTCCTCTGGGCTGTTGTTAATGATGTGAAACAGGACATGTTCCTGCAGACCCTTGTGGTGCTCCACTTGTTATTCTTGCTACTGTCCTCATGGTCTACTAACCACTGCCCTCTTGGCCTGACCATCCGATCCATCTGGTTGTCAGCTCATCCAGCCTGAAGTCTATGAACTTGAGTAAAAGGACATTGTCAGAGTCAGTGTCAGCAGCCTTGCTGTAGTCTATTAAGGTTTTTGTCTGCCTTGCTTAGGTCTTGACATCCACAAATACAGCCATTTTACCACAGAAATTCTTTCAGCCTGGTAAGACATGATTTAGTCTTTGTAAATCCATACTTGACGGCTTCCGGCCACCTTCCCAGTGTATTTAGAAATGTGTTCCGAGAGGACTTGCTCCAGGACTTTCCCAGGAACCTAAATGAGTCTGGCCTTCCTGTAGCTTCCCAGATCCTCCTGTTGGACTTTTCTGAAGATGGGTGCAAATTTGTAATTTTTTTTTCCCGTTGTTGAGAATCTTTCTTGATCTCTATCACTTCACAAAACAGAGCAGCCCGGTAAAGACACCAGCCAGCCCACTCAGCTCTTTCAGGTTCAAACCATCTGGGTTGCATGAGCTGAGTTCTTGCAAGTAATCCCTGTCACAATTTTCATCTATTGCTGGTACTTCTCTTTCTCCTTGCACAGAAGCCTGGGAGACCTTTCTAGTGAAGAATGAAGGAAAAAAGGCATTGAGCACCTAAACCAGCTGTCTGTCATCACTAAATCACCCCACAGATTCAGTAGCAGACCATTTTCATGGTTCAGCTCTATGGGTTTTTTGTCCCTAACCGTATTCAGAAGGATACTGTAGACAGTAGATACTTAAGGGAACTTATAACTGAGACTTGAGGAGTAAACAAAAAAAAAATTCTTTGATTTCATTTAGCTGAATCTTCTACAGCTCATGGCCACACAGTCTAATGAAAGAAAGGGGTCGGATATTCTTTATAGAAGAGAGACAAGCACTTTTGCACCTGTAAAGAAGTCTTGAAATTGTCTTCATGTAAGCTCTTCTAGTGTTTTTAGATTTTTTTGTCATTTAGCCCGAATTTCAGGATGGGGATGAGGTTGTGTTTTGGTGGATTTTTTCCCTGCTCAGAACAGTGTCTGAGCTGGGAGTTGAGAATGCATATAGGTTGTGCACAGGGAAAAAGTATAGGTCACCTGAAAACAATTGGCACTTTTGAAATAACTGTCTTTTTGTGCTTGAGGTATGGCTCATAAAAAGAGACTTGTTTTCATAATATGGGTTTTTAAAGAATGTTGTTCTGCTGTCATGTTTCTCCACCTCGTAAGGAAAATACCCCACCAACTCATAAAGAATATCACTTTCACATAAAGAACATAAATTTTGCAAAAAGAATAGCTAAATATTTTCAATTGCACCTAATATAATTTCACTGATGCACACACTGATGGAAAATAAAATACAAGTATACACACAGAACACCTACAACAATATGTTCAGGCAATTAAAGAAAATGAAGGGTGCTACCCAAACTAAATATTCAAAAAATATGCCATTTCAGCTCCTAGCTAAAAACTCATCATCATTTGGGACTATGTCTTTCTGCCTACACTGCTGCAAAGATGCAAATTCTGTAACGTTACTGACCTAATGAGAGGGAAATATGCACTTGCAACCTGCAACAGCTTAATCAATGCAATTCCCATGTCCAGTCAGTGACAACTATTTTTGAATTGGGCTAGCAGTCACAGGTGGAAGAGTTTTTGTCAGATTTCAGACAGTAATGCACTTAGGTAATCATGTTCCAGGGATTTAAAAAAAAAATAATCCAAGAATTGTAATTCTAAAACTCTGTCAGTATGCAGCAGCAGAAGTGGCACAAGAAAATAAATCTCTTCTCTCTGTTGGGTCAAATACAGCCTCTGTTCTCTGATAATGGCAAAAGCTTGTTGCTTTAGAAGGCTGTACCTCTGCTCCCCAATAATAACCTTGCTAATTGTATAGTGTTGTATACAGTGGAAAGATTTTTCCTGACCCCGCAGGGAACAAGTGCTGTGAAGCATGAGATTTGATTAGCCTTATTATCTTAGCTTGCCCAGTTACCAATGTTGTAAGCTGCCATGAAATTATCCACCCCTTTTAAAAATAAAGCCATACTATTTGTCTTCATTATCTCCTTCTATGGAGTTGAATTCCACATGCAAACAGACCTCAGTGATGAAAATAGCACAGGAATTACACATGTAGCCTTTTAACTCTGTAGGTACTGTTTTCTTTTATTCTTTCATACCACCTTTCCATCTAAATCAACATTCTCTTAAATATTGTGGGTTTGATCACCTGCTCCTGAAAGAAATCTGGTTTTATTTTACTGTCAGTATTTGTAATTATCTATCTGATCTTTTATGAGTTGCTCTGGAGCAACTCACAACTTGGAAAATGGTGTAATTTCTTAGAAATTTTGCGGTATTTGCTGGATATTAAAAAAAAATATTCTTTGATGTCTTGTGTACAGAAATGAAATCCAACTACATACCAAAAAGAAATTAAAATCCCCTATCTCATTTCTTCAGCACAAAGAACTTAGTAAAAAATATCTTGGATTGTATGTCAATGGATACATAAACAAGTTATGATCATGAGTTCTCCAATAGTGATTAATACAGCAAAGAAACTGACACTTCGTTGTCTTAGTTTTTTCAGGTCATGAAGAGAGCATATTTTGGTGGTTATCAAATAAAGAAGTAGTCTAAAGTTCCATCTGCTTAAGACTGATCATAATAAATGATTATCCAAATTAGACACCGGTTAACGAAAGTGTGTGGAACACTGGACTTTCTGAATATGTCAGCAGTCAGCTTAAAACCACCCACAAAAAAAAAAAAAGCACCATCTCAAAGTCCTTCACTCAACACCAGTTTACCACAACAAGTATGAAAAGGGGAACTAACTCAAAGAAGTACCTCCTCTGTGGGTACAACTGTATATTCTGTCATTAAAATAGCCATCAGGACAGTGATAGAGAATTTGAAATTCAGACCCAGAGGTCTGCAGAGAATAAGACAAAGAAAATTGTGGCACAGTTGACACCAGCCAGCAGATAATCTCCCCACTATTGTGACAGTGCTGGTGTTAATTACAGGTTTTGTTTTCCAGTGTACACCCAGAACTATAACAGGACTGAAAACCACGTACTCCTTCCCACATTCTGTACACTGAAATGTTTCTTCCTCTAACTCCTCTAACATCAGAGTAGGAGCCCTAGTAAAACCGGAAGACCCTGGAGAAAGACCTCTGCCTTGTTACTTGTAGCATCAGCAGGGAACTCTAAAAAGGTTAGCCACCCTGGTCCCTGCAGTTTTACATAAAGGAGCAGAAGACTTCATAGTAAAAGCGCTCAAGTGAGATCTGTATCATCAAAGGCTGAGTTCAAAGCCCTGTGGAGTCATAAACTCCAGTTCTAGCGACTGCAAATCAATCAGCCCAAAAGGATGAGGGCTGGGGCTGCCCTACCATACAGTCCTTACGCTGCCTGAATCCTGTGGCGAGACAGAGACTGAGATAATTCCTGGCATAAAGAACCTCGGTTTTGGCACTCCTCTAACCTATGCCTGGCTGACCATGATCACTAGCCAGAAATTGCTGGGACATAAGTCAGCCCTGGCCAGGTCCTGTCTTCTCTGCCACAAACTGGGAACAGGGTGAGGCTTGGCTGAAGTGCAGTAATTACCCATTAAATGGATAAAAGAGATTTACAGTCGTTTTTGCACTGCGGGAATGATTCAAAGCTCTCAGATTAAACAGCACCAGCAGGGTCCTAAGGACCATCCTTGGACGGGGGATTTCTGCTGTGAGCAGCATGCAAACGTAAGTAGCAAAAACCCCAAAGGATATGATAATTCCTGACAGAGGGTAAACGTCAATTCCTAAGTTTTTCTCTAAAACAATACATCTCTATTTCTTCCTTGACCCTAATGGATCAAATGGATTAAACAGTGGGCAAAAAATTGTGTGTGAGCATTTGGGACACATTCCCTAGAGGGCTTTAATAGCCAAGTAGCAGCTGCAGAGGCCAGAATGGAAGACATTCAAAAGGCTGTGGAGCAGTCAAAGTACTTTGTGTTTAAATATTTCTGTTGCAGTCAAAAATGGGCACTTGTGTTTCACAGGTTTGGATTCAAGTTTTGAGCTGTAATAAGGAACCTCTAAGTTTTGCAGTGAAGCAATTTTCTTTCATTGGCCACAAAGGTAAAGTCAGGGTGTCATGAAAGATGCAAGCATAAATTGCTACAACCCTTTCTCCATAAAAGAATAACGCTCAGTTTTCACAAATGCAGAGACTGTAAGAGAAGAAGTCAACAAGATGTTGAGTTGTGAAATACAGGATGAGATGACATTTATGCGTTTTGTGGCTCTGGTTCAATTAAAACATCACCAAAAAGTAAATTACAGGCAAAATTATCGAAAGTTATTTTTGGGGGAATGAGGATTTTTTTTATGCCTATCACTTTTTCCATCGTAGCTGCAGGGGTTCAAACACCAAAAGGGTGGTATAGGTCGTTATGTTGTTTAGAATCCCTCATGCCATTTTAAGTTTCCTTTCAGTTTAACAAGGAAAAGATAACTGCTTGTGAAGCAATTTACCAAAAATATGTTCAATTTGGACTTTTTTTCTGAGAAATTGCAGGAGGGCTGTAAGCTCTTTGGACCTGGGGATGTATAATTCCATATGCCTATGAAACTCTCAGCACAGGGTAGATACTGTAATTTGAAGAGTAAGTAAAAATAATTCCTAAAGGAATTTTACATGCTGTTTTCCTAAGATGAGGTGCTCAGGATCTCATTTACTTGATGCAACTTTATTGGACAATCTGAGAGAGGTTTTTCACCTGCTGACTGCTATTCCACAGTTTCTGTAATTATGCCCATCATAAATGTCAGTTGCTTTTTTTTTTATTATTTTTATAGTGTTGGTGTCATAGAAATCAGTTTAGTGCTACCTGGGTAGGAAAGCAGAATGCGAACCATTAAAATGAAAATGGGTAACTAATAGATTTTCTGTTAGAACTCTGCCCCCTCATAGCTCTGGCTTTCCCTTTTCCTCAATGGTTCCCAAAGGAAAAGCCAGTGAGAATTGCAGACAGCTTGTTATGAAGGGTTACCTTATGTCACACTGGGCCACCAGGTATTTCTAAAACACCATAATTATGCAGATTGCAGATAAAGTGTATGCTTGGAGTAAAAAATTTCCAGGAAAGTCGGTATGAGGAGGAATAAGTGAATGAAAACAAGCAGAGGAATGACAGATTGTTTCGGATATGAGCATTTAGTTATTGGAGCAAATGCTACCCTTAGGTGAAAACAAAAGAAAATTTCCAGCTTTAGTTAGCCAGAATTCTGCATGCAGGACTGACCGTGTGCAGCCCAAATTTCCCCAAGTCCAAGAGTATCCAAAGGTGAGAGCCTCCCCTGAAACAAAAAGCGAGAGCTGCTTTATATTCACTGTTCAAAACAAACGAAATGTTTGAACAGTGACCCGAAGTGCAGGGAATTCGCTTTCCCGGTGTTATTTCCATTTAAGTGGTCTTGCAGGTACTTGGCGTGAGGGGAACTCCCCACTTTCCCCTTCCCCTCGGAAATGCGTGACTGCTCTGCTAGCACTTGTAGCACTCGGCGACTGAGCGGGCAGCGCCACGTGTCCCCTCCCGACTCGGAGCGGGGAGAGCGCGAACCGGCCCGGGCAGAGCGCGAACCCCGTGCGGGAGCTCCGGCGGGGG